>PVKP010008405.1:0-72781 GCA_004027715.1 Plecturocebus donacophilus
TTAAAAAAAAAAAAAAAGACTGATCAACCCTTTTCACCACTACTTTTGCCCCAGAAATGCTACTTAAGAGGATAAGAAACGTGTTTCAAGGGAAATGATATTTACTTCTATGGTGAAAAAATCTTGTTTTGCTTTTAGCATGTTCATGAATGTCAAAGAAAATGGCTGTTAACTTAAAAGCTTTATTTGAATGCAATTTTTACCAGACAGTCCAGTGAATTGGCTTATTCAGGTTTAGTACAACAGCAATTTAAGAAGATTCTCTGCATAGATCTTCTAAACACTATACTTTTATATAGCCATGGATTTTTTTAATTCCCTAATATTGAATAATCATAACATGCTGTTTACACTATAAATACATCGTGTATAAAATATTCTCAGAAGATAAAATGGAAACAATTTTCACAGAACTTTTTAATATTTAAAAGGTTTTAAAACACTTTATAAGTTAACCAGTTATTCTACAGTGACTGTTAGATTGGAACTATTAATGATGTACTTGGAAGAAGCTGAGGCTCTGAGACTAATAAAACACTATTAAAGTGCAATATTGCTCAGAATAACATCATTTTCCTGTCATTTACTAAAGTTTTAACAAAAAATGCATACTATGCAGTCATTTTACCAGGGCAGAAAAACAGGCCTAAAGACAAAAGGCACATGATTATCTCAATAGATGCAGAAAAGGCTTTTTTTTAAGTTCAATGTCTCTTTATGTTAAAAACTCTCAATAAACTAAGTATTGAGGGAACATATCTCAAAATAGTAACAACCATGTTATGACAAACCTAAACATCATACTGAATGGGCAAAACTTGAAACATTCCCCATTGAAAACCAGCACAAGACAAAAATACCCTCTCTCACCACTCCTATTCAACCAAGTACTAGAAATTCTGGCTAGAGCAACCAGGCAAGAGAAAGAAGTAAAGGGCATTCAAAAAGGAAGAGAAGAAGTAAGACTATTCCTGACTAGTCACCAGAAGACATGATCCTATGTCTAGAAAACCCCATTGTTTCAGTCCAAAAGTTTCTTAAGCTGATAAGCAGCTTCAGCAAAGTCTCGGGATACAAAATTATTATGCAAAAATTACTAGCAATCCTCTACCCCAACAACAGTCAAGCTGAGAGCCAGGCCGCAAAAGAATTCCCATTCACAACTGCCACAAAAAGAATGAAAACTTAAGAATACAGCTAACAGGGGAAGTGAAAGATCTCTACAAAAAGAGCTACAAATCACTGCCTAAATAAATCAGAGATAACACAAACAAATGGAAAAACATTCCATGCTCATGGATAGAAAGAATCAATATCATGAAAATGGCCATACTGCCCAAAGCAATTTATAGATTTGATGCTATTACCATTGAATTACCAATAACATTCTTCATAGAACTAGAAAACACTATTTCAAAATTCATATGGAACCAAAAAAGAGCCCAAAGTGCCAAGGCAATCCTAAGCAAAAAGAACAAAGCTGGGAGGCATCACGTTATCCAAGTTCAAACTATATTACAAGGATACAGTAACCAAAACAGCATGGTACTGGTACAAGAACAGACATATAGATCAATGGAGCAGAATAGGGAACCCAGAAATAAAACTGCACACTTACAACTATCTGATCTTTGACAATCCTGACAAAAACAAGCAATAAGGAAAGGATTCCCTATTCAATAAATGATACTGAGACAACTGACTAGCTATTTGTAGAAAATTGAAACTGAACCCCTTTCTTACACCCTATACAAAAATCAACTCAAGATGAATTAAAGACTTACATGCAAAACTCAACACTGTAAAAACCCTGGAAGACAACTTAGGCAATACCATTCGAAACATAGACACAAGCAAACATTTCATGATGAAGACACCAAAAGCAATTGCAACAAAAGCAAACATTGAAAAATGTGATCTAATTAAACCAACTAGCTTCTGCACATCAAAAGAAACTATCAACAAACAGACAACATACAGAATGGGAGAAAAAATTCGCAAGTTATGCATCTAACAAAGGTCTGATATCTAGCATCTGTAAGAAATTTAAATAAATTTTTAAAAAATCCAATTAAAAAGTGGGCAAAGGACATGAACAGACACTTCTCAAAAGAAGACACACATGCAGCCAACAAGCATATGGGAAAAAACACTCAGCATCACTGATCATTAGAGAAATGCAAATTGAAAGGACAATGACATATTATCTGACATCTGTCAAAATGGCTGTCACTAAAAAGTCAAAACATCAGATGGTGGTGAGGTTGTGGAGAAAAAGGAATGCTTATATACTGTTGGTGGGTTCAACCACTGTAGAAGACAGTGTGGCCATTCCTCAAAGACCTAAAGTCAGAGTTACCATTCAACCCAGCAATCCCATTACTGGGTATATACTCAAAAGAATAGAAATCATTCTATTATAAAGACATGGGTACATGTATCTTCATTGCAGCACTATTCACAACAGCAAAGATGGAATCAATCTAAACGCCCATCAGTGATAGACTGGATAAAGGAAATGTGGTACTTACATGCCATGGAATACTATGCAGCCGTAAAAAAGAATGAAATTATGTCTTTTGCAGGGACATGGATGGAGCTGGAGGCCATTATCCTTAGCAAACTAACAAAGGAACAGAAAGCCAGATACTGCATGTTCTCATTTATAAGTGGAAGCTAAACAATGAGAACACATAGACACATAGAGGGGGAAAATACATACTGGGGCCTACCTGAGGGCAGAGATTGGGAGATTGGAGGGAGGAAAAGGATCAGAAAAAGTAACTAATGAATACTAGGTATTATAACTGGGTGATGAAATAATCAGTACGACAAACCCTCCATGACACATGTATACCTATATAACAAACCTGCACATTCTGCACATGCACCCCTGAACTTAAAAGGATAGATGATAGATAGAGTTTATAATATACATAAAGTTTGTGTATATATATTCTTTAAATCTATCATACTGTCACACCAGAAAGCACTTATCCTAACTTGTGGTAAAGTGCTCAAAACTTTTATGACAGATATATTTGAATTTGAAATAAATTACATAAAATACTATATAAAGTGGTCATGCCTCTGTTATAAAGAATGTATTGATATTTAATCACTTAAACAATTTGCCTTGTATATATCTAGATACTCTGACTAGAGCAACCAGGCAAGAGAAAGACATAGGGTATTTCCCCTAGGGCATTTTATCAAGTTGCTAGGAAAGCTAATTTAGTTGTGGCACTCCCTGCCGGCACTATTTATTTCACGTTGCTTCCTTTGCTGACACTGTTATATGTCCTGGGGACGATAACCTTGGTGTAATCGCTGTGTGCCTGCTTGTGTTGACTCCTTCACATCCTATGATAAATTCTCAATATGCAAGTTTGGGGTGCTTTCTGAGGGATCTGGCATTAAAGTTTTCTTTCTTGAGGCCTGAGAAATAAAAGGGAAACTCCACCATGGCTCCCTTCCACCAGGCCGACCTGGGGACTCCAGTGCCTACTCCTTCCACAAAGGTGCCACTCCATTCCTGGGTCTCCACAGAGCCTCCATAGCTGCTGCATGCTTCTTCATGGAAGGAAAGGCAAGCTTGGGGACTATTTACACTTCAGGATCCCTGATTACCCTATATCGCTTCAGGACATTCCAAGATGACAGCCGTTGTTTCCCAACACGCTGGTCTCATAGGTTTTAGGTCACCAACTGGATGGTGAGACAGATTTGACTTTGCTGACATCAAACACTTAGTCACAACTTTCTCTCCAAACATACACTATACTTCTAGATTTCACTCTAATTTCATTTTTTTTTCTTGGTTTTGAAGGGCTTCTCCCAAAACATACATTTTGTCAACAGTGATCCTATAGTGTCTGCAGTTCTCTTGTTCTAGAACCATAATTCTGTCTCTAAACTTCCTATAGATGTAGCTGTGCTCACTCCTTTCCTCTCTCTTCCTGAAAGTAAAAATAACGGACTCTAATTTATGACATTCAAAGATGCCATTTTCTTTTCTATCTTTATGGTGGCATAAGCCTGTTCCAAAAACAGGGCAGTGAGAAGGGGTAGGGAGGCAAGCAGAACCCTCGGTTTGGGAGTGGGTGTCTGAGGACTTTCGTGAGGAGAGCTGCCGCCCACCACGTGGAGTGGAGGGAAGGTAAAGCAAAATGAAAAGCCTCGCCTCAGCAAGACTCTCCGAAAGGACCTTGGCAGGAATTAAAAGATCAGCTAATTTTTACACAGGAATTTAAATATGAATCATTCAGTATTTGCTTCCCAGAGTTTTAATGCTTTGAGAGACGTTTAAAAATAACTTGTTTTCGTGATGTTATACATAAAAGTGGACAAATGGATTTTATTTATGTAAAATGTATATTTTTATTTTTCTGAAATTGCCCTTAAATTGAAAAATTTCTTCCTTAATGTTCAATTTTCATTTACTTTAGAGTGATAAAACAAGCATTCTGTATTAGGTTCTTGAAGATTATTTCTCAGAGAAAATGAGAAAGACTATTTGGGTTTATCATAAATCTTCATGAAGTCTATGTGAACAGAAAAAAAAGTGCACTTTTTCTTCCCTGGAAACACAATTTTATCACATATCATTAAATAATTAGTACATCTAATTTTATAGAAAAAAATTCTATCAGAATTTAATTGTAACTTATGGAGGATAGCCTTAGCTTTAAGAGACTACACAATCAATATGCAAAATATTAGACATGTTGGAGCTTCCAAAAAACATTCATTCACTGAAAATTTGAAGATAGTACGAGGAATACTGTGATAATTGTTGTTTTGTTTTATAAGAAAGACTTTTTGGATTGTGAGTTCTCCCTATGATAACTATTCCAGGGACAGGAGCCTCACAGTACTAATAGATATATTTCCTCTCAAAATCTCCTCTGAAGTAATTATAACATCTCCTCCCAAAACCTGTCCAAGATATTTGACACAAAAACAACAAATTGTATTATTGCTTTTTTAGCCTTGAGTACAGCACAAAACAGAGTTTGTGAAAAGATCCTTGTTACAAACTGTTTTCTGTTTACAAATGCAACAGCAACAAATAATTTTCTTATGAGAACCTAAATTCTGACACCACACTGCAGTACAACAATGTGCCATTCAAAAAGGCGAAATAAGCTGGACATTTGGAAATACACTGGGAAACATCTCCCCATATCCTGAGGAGACTATCTTTAAGCCAAATTGAATTATTTTGAAAACTCACAAATGACATTAGCTGAGGTTAAGTGACAGAAGTGAGTGTGAGGAGAAAATGTGCTGTTTAATGAGAGAGACAGTTGGGTGATGTCAGAATACTGACAAGAAATCTCTATCTGTATTACATGATCTAGCCAAATAAGTATTGATGCACTTTCTTTACATATGAGTTTTGAACATATTCAAACAACTAAAATAATACTCTTGGCCGGGTGTGGTGGCTCATGCCTGTAATTGCAGCACTTTGGGAGGCTGAGGCAAGTGGATCATTTGAGGTCAGGAGTTCGAGACCAGCCTGGACAACAAGATGAAACCCTGACTCTACTAAAAATACAAAAATTAACCAGGCATGGTGGTGCATGCCTATAGCCCCAGCTACTTTGGAGGCTGAGGCAGGAGAATTGAACCTGGGAGACAGAGGTTGCAGTGAGCTGAGATCGTGCCATTGCGCTCCAGCCTGGGTGACAGAGCAAGACTCCGTCTCAAAAAAAAAAAAAAAAAATACAAAAAAATACAACTCCTGAAATCTCAAGGTCATTTGAGATAATGACTGTTGTATTGTATGACAAGACACACTTTTCTATACGGATAAATTCTTACGTAATTCAACACTCATGGACAAGTTATGAACCATTACACATATAATTATAGAGAAAAACAAAGTTATTCACAGAATTTTTATTGAGGAAGTGAAGATGAAATTAATCGCTTTTAGCTGGATCACAATACATTTCAGGGATAAGTGGTTAATTTTCTTGAAATGATAAATTTGAGGTAGCAGTTATATTATTCTGTGCAAGTGTTGTATTATGTTGTAGCTGTCTATACAGAGTATAGAACCTATTGAATGTGCATGTCTAACTTGAAGTACTAATGTAGGATTATATTTTTCAAAAAGTATAAATGGTTAACTCAACATCCAGTGGTTCGAAATGGATCCCTTTTGATTATATGTATAATGATTGATCTTAAAAGAGTTTATTATGCCACCTGATTTTCACACATACAGTTATGGGTAGAGTTCTACTATGATAATTGTTCTTTAAATTCTTTATACAAATTAAGATTCTTTATCATTAAACATGTACCATATTCCCTAGGGAACTAAATATAGCAATTTAAGCATTCAAAGCAGAAGGCTATAGGTTTACTGTCGTTAGTTTTTTTTAAAAAAAAATTATAATTTTGAACACTTCATAAAATAAATGTTAAGCTAGTAATGAGAATGGAGAAGTTTCCTCTGGAAAACCTGTTTTAGCCCTAACGAAGGTTATAATATTTACAGTGACATGATTACTTGTATTTGACAGACTATCAGTATCTCATTAATCCTACCTTCCTCAGCCCCACACATTTATAGCAAACCAGTATCTAATTTCACAACAATCTTTTAGGCACAATGATCTTAAATATTTGAAGAAATTTTTCATGAACAAAATTGACAATTTTAAATCTTGCCTCTGTTGTACAGAATAATTGACAACCCAAATGCCTAAGGTGGTTGCAAATGTGAGTCCCAGTAACGGCCAAAAATGTAAATCTCACCGTGGCAGGCACTGTGCTAGGCAGTGCAGGTGAAAAGTAAATAAGAAATGGTTCTTCCCTCAGAGGGCCCTAGTCTAGTGAGAGACAGCCAAATGAATGATTTCATAACGCTATGCTAGAAGAAAGGACAAGATGCTAAGGCTGCCACATACACGGAGATGTGATTCAATTTAGGGTACAGCAAGAGGTTTCCAAGAAAACTTACAGAAGGAAATCTTGCCTAAATCATACTGAGTTCCTTTATTGATCTCACAGTTCCCAAAATCCTGCAGCAAAGTACCTTAAGAGAGTCCTCCTGATACTACTGTAGGATTCTCTGTCCGTTGTGAACACGTTGTCTAAATGTCTATACCTAGGGAATACTACCCTGCTGACCTAGATTCTCTTGTAATCTGCATTCTCTGATAAGATAGCCACTAGCCACCTGTGGCTTCTTCATTTTACATTTAAGTTTATTTAATTTTTAAATAATTAATACAATGGAATAAGATTAAAAATTCAGCTACTCATTTGTGGTAGCTATATTTCAGGTGATGAATAGCCACATACGGGTAGTGGCTACCGTATTGGACAGTGTAAAGGACAGTTCCATCATTGCAGAGGTATTTATGGGACAACTATGCTCTAGATAGCACTTTTATGCACTCACACACTTCCCTTGGATTGATCCTTCTGCTCAATCCCAAATTCGCTTATGGACCTAATCTGCTGGTAAAATGTTCCAGTACATAAGAGTTGAGAAGATCATACTAAATCTCATTAGAGTAGCCTGATTATTTACTTCCCACTGCTTGATCAAATTCTCAGAAGAAACTGCTGTGCCTCTAAAGCTTTTAAGAAAATTTATGTCTTTACTTTATTGAATTGATATGTTAAAAAGTGACATATAATTCCTTTATACCCGTTGGCTTGCTAGGTATTCCAACATATCTTTTCCTGAATATCCTTCTATCTTTGCAGATTATGGTAGGAGAAGGAATTCTCTACTGTTGCCTCTCCAAAAGAAGAAATGGGGTTGGATTGGAGCCCAACATTAATGCCGGAGGCTGCAACTTCAACTCCTTTCTCAGACGAGCCGTCAGATTCGTTGGTGGGTATGGGGAGTCACAAAGAAAGAAAATGTTTTTTCAAGTAGAGATGTTATATTTAATTATAGATATTAATTCTCTTACACTATAATTTAGATGTATAATTTCAGTACATGCTGAGTTTTACAGTTTAGAAGAAACTGTTAAAACACCAAAATTTGGGCTTTGTATCTGAAATATGTAAATGTGTTATTTACAGCTAGAGCCTTTGTTTTGAGAGCTAATATGCCATGCATTTCAATGTATTTGTGCCTTAGCTCTGGTTGAAGCATGAATTTATTTTAAGATGGTTTCACTGGATCTGTGTTCAGTTTTTCAAAATGGAGAACAAACGTCAGCAGGCCAGAATGAACAGATAACTCTTCAGAAATTACTTTAGCCACATTAGTGGTTCCATTTCAATTGTCCTGGAGTGTTTTCATCCAGAAGTTACTACACTTTGAAATGTCACCACTGAGTACTGCATCATGGCCATTTTTCCTTTGTTATAGCCTCTAACGTTACTTTTCATCTTTTATGAGACCTATAGAAAATCTATAGACCTGACTTAACAGCATCTGAATCAAACCAGTTTCTAAACCTTCATCTCTTCTACTTAGCATGGGACCATCTTAATCTTGTTCCAGTCACAGGTCTTTTATTTCTTTTTAACATAGTTGAATAGTCATCCACAATACATCACACCAACCTGAATGTTTTCTACTCATTCCCAATACGTCAGCATAAAGTTATTTTTATCTGTAACATACAAGTTCAAAATAAATAATGGCTTCATTTAATCTCTAGTAGAGAATTATACACAACTTTCTTTCCCACAAGATGAAAAATCATGTCCCACGCTGTGCTCCACTAACATCCACGCTGTGCTCCACTAAGCATTTTCTTACCATCACACTGAGATGTTAAGAAAACAATAGACCACTTAACAGCATCGCAAACTCAGGCAAGGAAATAAACTCCAGGACAGTAGCTGATCTCAGAGAAAATATTCCCTAAAACAAAATACTGTGGACAATGGGCCACATATCCTCTTTCAACTGGAAGGATGATCTATTCTACTCTAGAGAATAGTGTTCCAGAACCTGCATTAGCAATAGGTCTAGAACATCTCATTATCCAAGGGAAGAAGTAAGTCTTTGCATGCTTCTAGGAATTCGAATGTAGAAATAAAGTTTCTGTGTCATGAATCCCAGGTGTGTGGGTGGAGAAGCGATGGAGGAGTGGTGGTTAGGTGACAATAAGCAGTGAAGAAAAATGCAAAACAGGGTAATGTGCAAGCCAGCACTCTTGGTCTGGAGGCGGTGACTGAAGAATTACCCTGGTCTTCTCATAACAATTTCCATGAGCAACTCATGAATCAGAATGCAAGCTGTCAAGTCAGAATGAATCTAGGGTGACAAGAAAAACTAGAGTGAGCAGGTTCCAGATCATGTGCCTGTAAGCGGAAAGCTGGACTCCCAAAGATAAGGCCAGGCAAGTAACTTCAAGCAGGCATGGAGTTTGCACATACAAGTGCAAGGATTTGTTATTTTATGGTTTAAGACTGATCCTAGGAGAGAGAGAAAGAAGAATTTGGACCAAGAGATATAAGAACATCATGTCCAAATTCCATACACTCAGGTAGGCTCCCCACATTCGGGTACCTAGGATACGATTGTTGTTTCCATGACAGGGCCTACCTGATCTCTCTGTTTTAATTAGCATTCCTAGTAAGATCACAGCTTGAAGAGAATTAGAATGGATTCTGCAGGACGTGACGAATGTGGCTAGAGTTAGAGATCATCAGGGAGAAATAACCCTGGGAACTTAAACATGCTAAGTAAATTAAAACTACTTTAAATTTTGCTTCATTCTTCACATTTAATCCCTCTCAGATCATACCTTAGCTTGCTTCAGTGTCTAACAAGTGACTGGTGGTTAATGGTAAGAATTGGCCCTTTATAACCAAATTAACAAAAGTACCTAAAGTTACTACTTTGGAGATACTCATTGCCTTTATTTTGGCCTTAACTATCTGTTTAGAAGTTGAGAATTTTCTGAACTATCTTCTTGAAATTAACTTAGAGAAAATGAACACAATAGATTTAAAGATCTTAATTTATTAATGTTTAATGAATATGTTTGATGCGGACACAACCACAAACTTGGTAACAATTTCTTTCATTTTGCTTATAGGTGTTCATATATTTGGACTATGCTCTACAGCTCTCATTACAGATATTATACAACTGTCCACAGGATATCAGGCACCTTACTTTCTGACTGTATGCAAACCAAACTATACCTCTCTGAATGTATCTTGCAAAGAAAATTCCTACATTGTGGAAGATATTTGCTCAGGATCTGACCTCACAGTTATCAACAGTGGCAGGTTAGAAACTGAGATCTAAAAACACTCTGTATCATTGTTTTCATTATTCAATTGCTGCTTAAAGTATCATTTTTAGCATGCCTTTTTCAGTCATAATGATTTTTCTTTTCAATTCAATGATCTCTTCAGTGAGGAAACCATAGAATCCCACTGGGGACTTATTCCAAATTCTTCTCTATGTATCAAAATTTCAGCCTCACATTCTTGCTACCAGTTCTTATGTCATCAAATTCCACCATGTTTTGTGATCAATCCTATATTCGTTATGGTTTTAGATTAATATAAATGTTTTATTTCAGAATATTTATGATGAGTCATGGCTGATAGTCAATAAGTCTTGTACTGGTTTAAATGGAAGACTAAACATATATGAAAGTTATATCTCCATTATATGTTCTATAAAAAATGTGAATTTTTCTTTTTGTAAAGTTCGAGAAGGGGTAACATCTAGGATTGCACATGTTTTCTTTGAATGAACTCAGGTGTGCATAGCTTCTGGCCTTATGTGTCAGATTATAAAGGAAACTCAAGAAATTACCAATGCATTAAATTTTTATAAATAAAGCAAAAATAAACTTACATGACAAGAGACAGTAGTTTAGAGGCTCAAAAGAAATAAATTGCGGAGGGTAAGGGCCAATCAATTATTGTAACAATTGAATTTCCCATTCAATGGATTCCCAAATATTGATTAAGGAGTCAAAAATAAGTTAATTGGTACACCTGAAGAAATAAAGCCTGATATTATGTGATCATACACATTAAGGTTCTCATGTATCATTCATTAATTTTGAACCTACAGCCAAGACCTCTGTACTCTGTATTTTTCTCAGTCCCATTACATTAATTTATCTTTATCATAGTACCAAATAATTAGGAAGGCACTAATTTAAGTAAATTTTATTTTTTCTAATTTTTTAATTCATTGAAACAAATCTCTCTTCTTTTGCCTACCCTTTTCAGTGTCTCTTCCGCTATTCTTGCCTACTCTTTAAACTGTTTAACTAAATAAGACGATCTACGATTCTTGAGATGAAATTATTATAAAATGTATGACATTTTGTTAATTTTGTAGAGAAACATATTTTTAAAGTTAGCCTTTTCTTATGCTTTCTAGGCTATTAACAAAACACATCTAGATCCAATGACAGGAGAAAATAACTTCATTTTTAAAAATTTTTATGTAAATAAAACAGTGTATTTAGGAGCACAGAAAAAGTTTAAAGCCTTGAAACCCTAGGTTTTATGAACTTTTACTTTGAACTGGTATAATTCTCACAACAAAGAACAACTATGTTTTCCAATCAATTTCTATTTTCAACCATCATTCTAGTGATGTAACGAAGTGGTCCCTTGCCAAGCTAGCAGTTCTTTATACTGGAAAGTACATCACCACTATTTGTTAATGTTAATGGTGATTAGCAGTATTTATTTTACCACTCAGGTCTTTCACCAGAAAGCTGAACAGAAAGTAAAATTATTGCTTATTGCCTTGTGGCTTTTCACTTGAACATTTTAACCACTCAGTGCCTTTGAGATGATTGCTAGCAGTGTATCTGAACTACAAGGCATAATTTGACTATCTTCTTTTGGCAGAAAGTCCTTCCCTTCTCAACATGCAACCCTTGCTGCCTTTGCAGCTGTGTACGTTTCGGTAAGTAACTGGTTCTTTTTTCTTAAGTTGTGTTCTACAGAAAATCTGAGGAATGAATGTTATCTCCAGGTGACTAACTAGATAATACAGCCATGAAATAACAGAATGGTAAATTTAGCACTGCGATCTTTCAATACAATAGCATCCAAAGCAGAAATCAAACACTACTATAAAAATAGCACAGCAAAAGAAACTTTCTACACAGTTATAATAGTATTTATTTATTCTGGTATCCCTTTTAACATTATACTTCATGGAAGGATATTCTGAATTACAGGAATGTTACCAAACCTGAAAGAATCATACTAAGTACCCACAAATACATACAACATGCATGCACACACACAAACTCTCTCTCTCACACACCCACACCCACACACACACACTCTACTTTAGTATTTCTGTGACAATAAATTTTAGGTCATTGTAAATTTGGAAATGATGTACAATAAATAGTTATTGCATCTAATTTATACAGTAGTCGTGAAGTATTTCCTGAGCAGAATGAACTGAAATTACACGACAATTAACGTGGAGGCTAAGCAGTTAAGTGGTTAACTACTGCCTTGGTATTTTTCCAACTTTCATGTAATTAAATGACAGATCTGTTATTTATTTGATAAATTTCATCATGCATTTCCCTTCTTAGCTGGTATAGAACATAGCCATAAGAAGTAAAATAGAAGTTAATTGTATCAGACTTTTAACTTTTTATTTGATTATAATTTACTAATAAAATGGCCTTTCTAACATACTTAACCCACTTCTTCCATTTTTAAGATGTACTTCAATTCCACATTAACGGATTCCTCTAAGCTTCTGAAACCCCTCTTGGTCTTCACATTTATCATCTGTGGAATAATCTGCGGGCTAACAAGGATAACTCAATATAAAAACCACCCAGTTGATGTGTATTGTGGCTTTTTAATAGGAGGAGGAATTGCGCTGTACTTGGTAAATAATTTATTATTATTTTATAAACCAAAGCTTAAAACGGAAAACATGTATCTAATATTTTGCACCGTAATAACTTACTTGAAATATATTTTATATTCATGAGAAAGTCTCTGGCTGCATCTCCATTCTATGCCAAAACACATATCCCACTTTCAATAAAATCGTTTATTGAACTCCTACTATGAGCCAATTTCGGAAATTGTAATTTCCGAAAGATTTTTGAATTTTATCTTTATGCCAACCAAACCGGAGATGGGCGGGGACTATTATTAATAGTATAATTATAATGTTACAGATGAAAAAAGTGATTATTGCCGAAAGTAAGGTTAGTGAAAGCAAAAATTTAGTTAAATGTTACATAACTTGCCCAACACCACCAATTTAGCACCTGAATGTAACTGTGATTCAATTAATACTGACTTCTTTAACACTACTCTTTTTTTAAGCCTGATCTCCCTCTAAGGGAAATATCCTCAGCATAAGGAAATTGAGATTGTCCATTTCATTTTGTCATGCATGCATGCATGCATTCATTCATTTTACATTTATTCAGTATCTAATCTATGCCAAGGATTATGCTGAACATTAAAACACTGAGAAATGAGATGTATTCTTTAGAAGTTTACAATGTAAAGACTAACATAAATATAAATGGTTACATGTTAAATGATAGAACAGGGTGTGAACAAAGTGTTTCAGGAATAGCAAACTGCCTAAGGAAGTTAGAAAAGATTCCACAGAAGTGATGTGTGTTGTTGTTGTTTTTAATGAGAGTGTCATGGGATAAGGAAAGGAGGGAGGACATTCAAGAAGAAACTACACATGCAAAGAGATGGGCATCTGAAAGAGCAAGTGGAAGTGGAAGGTGGCGAACAGGAGGAATGAGACACAATGGCCAGGTTTCCAGCATGGAACACTGGACAAATGATGACTTTATTAGCAGACAAGGTTACTGGAAGATGAAGTAGATTGATGGTGGTAAGGGGAGTTGAGGGGATCAGTTGAATCAATAAGCAGTTGAGTAGTTGCTTCTGGAGTTCAAAAGAGCAATCAGTACTAGAGAAGGACATTATTTAATGAAAAAAGCATTGTAGTTGCTTGGGGTATATAAAATTGCCAGGTCATAAAAATAAAAGGGAGCTAGGGAATATTAATAAACAAGTGACATGCAGAAGAAAAGGCAACAATGAAAGAAATTGAGAAGAGCTGACAGAAATAAAAATTAATTATCTGTAACTACAGTTCTCAATCATGTGGTCTTAGTGCCCTTGGAGAGGTATTACAAGAAAATGACTACCAAAATACAGTTAAAGTACTGAAGTGTGCTATGATTTTATAAGGTTTTTATTTTCATAAACTGGCACAGTCAAGACTGTCACTTTAAAAGTTATTCTTACTCGCATGCATTCTTCAGTGAAGGAAAAAGGGATCAAATTGAAGTTGGCGTGCCAGGAATTGTGCATAAGCCTGGCTTGCCCCTGGGAGTGTTAGTTGGCAATGTACATTGCAGAAGAAATAAAGAAGACTAGAAATGCCACTCTCTAATTTATGAATTGTTTTCGCATGTGTGTCATTTCATGATGTCCTGGAATTAGCATGGGTTTTATAGCCCAAAGGATTTGGTTATGAATCTCAATTTTCCTTTGCTTAGCCAAGTTACACAGCCTCTCAAAAGCCTGTTTTTCCCCTACAAAATAAAGATATTAACTCTCTGTCCCATGTCATAAGAATTAAACAACTACTGTCATGTGCCACATAATGATGTTTTGGTCAACCATGGATCACACATATAATACCATGATGATTCATAAGATTATAGTACTGAATTTTTTCTATACATTTTCTATGTTTAGATATGCAAGTGCTTACCACTGTGTTACGACTCCCTAGAGTATTCAGTATAATAACATGCTATAGGATTTTGTAGCTTAAGAGCAATAGGCTACACCATATAGCCTAGGTGTGTGGTAGGCTATACAATCTAGATTTGTGTAAGTGAATTTTATGATGTTCACACAGTGACAAAATCACCTGTCAATGCATTTCTTAGAATATATCTCTGTCATTAAGTGACACATGGCTGTACTTGTATGGAGAGTTTATAGTTTAGTGGAGGATTTGACCCAACTTATACATTTAGGTATAATTATTAATAGAATATGAGGTAGGATTGTTCATTCTGGTGAGGGCATAGACAGGTATTATTTAGAAGAAAATTTCAACCAGGAATTAAAATACTTGAAGAGGGAGGAGCTTGACTTTATTTCATTTCTACCTGTACTCTTGCCCTAAAATTGAAAGATTTTTAGTTCTAAATCAATGCTCTGTTCATTGTCAAGCATTCCCGGAAAATCAATAACTTTTTTTTTTGTTTTGACTTGAAAAGTAGACAGTGGCTACCTCCTTTTGAAATTAGCACACAATAGGTGTCTGCTGCTTGATTTTATCTCTAAACCAAGTATCTCAAAACTGAAAGTCCAGCAGGGATTAGATCTTCTATGTGCAAAGTAATGATTTTGAGTCTGAACTTCAGCCTTTTTTCAAATTTTTGCTTTCCAGATCTAAAACAACAACAAATTGATACACTGTGTATGAAGACAAGATTAAATAAAATCTGCCTCAAATTTAGTGCAATGACACTAAATTGATCAAATAGTATTTCCCAATGTATGGCCAAGTTTAAATCAGGAAAGAATCTAGGTGCCCCAATCTGGTGATGATTTCTGCCCTGTCTTCCGAGGGCACCTATACAATGCTGAACACACAAGGCAGTACTCTGTATGAGTAATAACAATATCTGTCTATGGCCTTTTTCAAAACCTGATATCATCTTTTATGAATGATATATTGTATATTTTGTACACCTCTTCTGCTTTCCTCATATGATTGAAAATGGAAGGTAAATAAATCATTTAAGCCATTTGAGATGTCACTCAACAAGAAGTTCCTAAATCCAAAAAAAAAAAATGAATTGCTTTGAAAAGCAGGAAAAAAAAAATGTCCTTATTTCTCTCATCTGCTTTTTCTTCTGAAAACATACACAGGATAAGATTGACAAAAACACCTAGTAAGGTGGAGAAAAAATTGAGATTCACATTGCTGAGCAATTCATGAAGTGATTTATGATATAACTTACAAACTATTTCCCGCAAAAATGTAGTTTTCATGTTTTGTTATTTGTATTAGTCAATGCTGTACAGGAAGCATATACCTGTGTATGTACTTCAGTGGATACTCTAAAACAACCCTAGCGACTGCCTTCTAGTGCGTGATATTTATTGTTTTCTCTCAAACACTAGGGCTTGTATGCTGTGGGGAATTTCCTGCCTAGTGATGAGAGTATGTTTCATCACAGAGAAGCCCTCAGGTCTCTGACAGACCTCAATCAAGATCCCAACAGAGTTTTATCTGCTAAAAATGGTAGCAGCAGTGATGGAATTGCTCATACAGAAGGCATCCTCAACCGAAACCACAGAGATGCTAGCTCGTTGACAAACCTCAAAAGGGCAAATGCTGATGTAGAAATCATTACTCCACGGAGCCCCATGGGGAAAGAGAACATGGTCACCTTCAGCAATACCTTGCCTCGAGCCAACACCCCATCTGTAGAAGACCCCGTCAGAAGAAACGCGAGCATTCACGCCTCTATGGATTCCGCTCGATCAAAGCAGCTCCTCACCCAGTGGAAGAATAAGAATGAAAGTCGGAAGTTGTCCTTGCAAGTTATAGAGCCCGAGCCTGGACAGTCGCCACCCAGATCCATCGAGATGAGGTCCAGCTCAGAGCCAGCGCGGGTGGGGGTGAACGGAGACCACCATGGCCCTGGCAACCAGTACCTCAAGATCCAGCCCGGCGCTGTCCCCGGGTGTAACAACAGCATGCCTGGAGGGCCGAGAGTGTCCATTCAGTCCCGCCCTGGGTCCTCACAGTTGGTGCACATCCCTGAGGAGACTCAGGAAAACATCAGCACCTCCCCCAAAAGCAGCTCCGCTCGGGCCAAGTGGTTAAAAGCTGCTGAGAAGACTGTGGCCTGTAACAGAAGCAACAGCCAGCCCCGAATCATGCAAGTCATAGCCATGTCCAAGCAGCAGGGCGTCCTCCAAAGCAGCCCCAAGAACACGGAAGGCAGCACGGTCTCCTGCACTGGCTCCATCCGCTACAAAACCCTGACAGACCACGAGCCCAGTGGGATAGTGAGAGTTGAGGCTCACCCGGAGAACAACAGGCCCATCATACAGATCCCGTCCACTGAAGGTGAAGGCAGCGGCTCCTGGAAGTGGAAAGCCCCTGAGAAGGGCAGCCTTCGCCAAACTTACGAGCTCAACGATCTCAACAGGGACTCAGAGAGCTGCGAGTCTCTGAAAGACAGCTTTGGTTCCGGGGATCGCAAGAGAAGCAACATAGACAGCAATGAGCATCACCACCACGGAATCACCACCATCCGCGTCACCCCAGTAGAGGGCAGCGAAATCGGCTCAGAGACGCTGTCCATTTCTTCTTCCCGCGACTCCACCCTGCGGAGAAAGGGCAACATCATTCTAATCCCTGAAAGAAGCAACAGCCCCGAAAACACTAGAAACATCTTCTACAAAGGAACCTCCCCCACACGGGCTTACAAGGACTGAGCGATGTCCAGTCCATCACGGGGGCTGCTCCCAAAAGACACACGGGGATGCTCCCTGTGCTCTGTTCCGGGGAACTGGGAAGGCTCACCAAACTAGACTGTCCACCATCAGCTCAGAACTCTGTAACTTCTTAGGACTGCTCTACTCAAACTTGTACGTTTCACATCGAGGAGAGGGAAAAGCACAATGCAAGGACCTAACCAATGTGATGATGTGAAGCGTTTTCTTAAGACCCGTCGTCAGACTCGAAAGGTTTTGTAGAGGGCAGGATCAAAAGAAAGTGATTTTCTTCAAATGTATACTATTTTACTTCCTGAATGTGCCAACTTTGGGGATTTTTTCTTTACAGTGAGCTGCGGGAATCCAGAACACACACGTTTTCCCTACAGCAGAGGCCATGCAGTATTATATATTCATTTTTGCAGAATCTGCACCTACAGCTCAATACGGGTGGTGCTGATGATTCTAGTACATGTACCATGTAAGCTCTCAGACTCTATTTAGCTGTGAAATAGTGGTGTGCAATTCCTTGTAAAAGAAATGCTACTTTATTAAGACGACGCTGGCTGCTTTGTGTTAGAATAGGACACCCCGCAGCTTCTCTGTAGTGGCTCTGTCGGAGTCAAAAACCGAAAAGGTTTTTGTGCGTTTCTTCAAAATTATGCTTTCTTCAACATCAAAAATTGTGTAGGAATATTTTCAGTGAAAGGGATAGCTAGTACTTTTCTGCATAGTTTTTCTGCCGCTTACTTTTTAATTTAAGTATAGGTACTGCTAATGAATGTTTATTTTAGTGAGTAAATTTGCATAATTTTATAATATTATTTTAGAGAATCTTTTGAAATTGTTGTGATCATATTTTGCTTTCTATGGCTTCTCCTTTACTTACTGATTAAATTTTTTTGATGTTATAGATACGTTCTTCTATTTTAAAAGCAAAAATGACAATTGACATTCCTTGAGCAAAATATACTGCTGTGAATTTGCAAACAAGAAATCTGAGCCAAAACTTGACATTGTGGGTTACATTGCCAGAAATGTTGGTCAAGTTTGCCCTTAGATGTCTACAACCAGCTGGCATAGGTTGCCATCTTAACAAGTAATCTAAAAGTCCCATTTGGCTCTATGTTTTTAACTTTTTTTTTGATATCCTGATGACCAGTAAACTAGAGCAACACTGGTCAACTTTGACCTCTGCCTCTAAAACATTTTTGTTATTTGGACACCAAGAGGAAGAATCTGAAAAAAATACATATTGGTAAGTCAAAGTATCTCATGGTATAAATTAAGAATAATTTTCTTCAAAATATCTGAATAGCTGCAGTTTTAGTTTAACATGCAAACAACCGTTTTTGCTACCTATCCTGAATCAAGCCTTGAGCCTAAATCAAAGGAAACCAATACCATTGATAATCAGAAGATAAAAAAATATATTTTGGCGTGTTTTCCAACTTAAAGTACGAAGACATATTCAGTTCTTGGAACTTAGTATTAAACCTTTTTGCACCATTTCTTAAGAATTCTGATATATACTTGATGATTGCCAAGGAAATAAAAGGAAACAACAGCGATAGTTGATCTCATCTTAGCTCACTTTCCAATAAGAACAGAAGGAGTTGTTTACAGATGAATAGTATCGCATCATTATCAATTTCTACATGAAAAGGGCAAAGCTTTCTAGAAAAACCAACCTTCTAAGGCATTAGGAATTTAGCTGAAACCAGCAGAATTGAAAACTCTGGCAATAAAACATGGACTCAACCATATCCCTTCTGGCAATTTCCTTCTCAGAGAGGGGAGTGGGAATAAAATGTTGCCTTCCCCACTTCTCACCACCACCACCATCATGACACTCCTACTGGCTTTTGCCAGTTTCTAGAGGGAAAGGTGGGCTGGTTTTAGTGCTCTGAAGAACAAAAACAAACAAAAAAAAAACCCTGCTGCAGCATTTCAGGTGCAGTATGATATTTCCTAATCTATTTCTTAACTAAAGATTTTAAAGTACTTCTCTAGTCATTGAAGTTTTTTTTTTCTTTACATAAATATTGATATATTCTTTTTCTACTCAAAGTGCCAAAGGCTACAGTTTTTAATGACTTAACAAATTGTAACACATTGTTAAGAACATATAATAATAGACACTAGAACTCAGACCTCTGCATGTATATTTGATAACATGTCTTTTGTAAAAAAAAATTACAAAAAAATTTGTTTACATTCCACTGGTACCTTAATTTAAAATAAATCAGACTAACAGGTGGTATCTCTTCTTAGTGTTCTATTTCTCTTATTTGCTAATGGGAGCACTTCTTCCTTTGTTAGGCTGTGCTTTACTGATAAAACCAAGTATTGAATAAAGAGAGTTAATTATCTTTTTAAAGTAAATAAAATTATGAATATATATAGTATATATTAAGTATTGTGTTTAATAAAATGTTATGCAATGTTTTCCAAACTGATAAAGTTTGTAAAGTGCTATAAATGTATTTTGTTAAGTACAGATAAAAGCTATTGTGTGAGTATATTGTGCTAAAATCATAGAAATAAAGATTAGGTTTCTTCATCAAAATTGGAATATTTTGGTTTTTACTTCATCGTCTGAATAGACAACAGCTTGGCTTACAGGACAATTACTGAGGAAATAATAATAAATCAGAATTGATTAAATTCATAATTGTTTAGGAGAGGATTGCGACTAAAAGAAAAGTTTGTCAATCTATGACATGCTTTCTTATTGTTTAAAATTTTATTTTATGCTTATTAAAGGAGCTCTTTTATACTTTAAACATGTTTTTGCATCAAACTTACAGTATATAAAAAAGAAAATATGAAGGACTTGACTAAGAGTAGTTGATGTTCTTATTTTCCCAAACAGTAGAACCCTTTGTGGCATAGTGGCCATTGGTGTCACAGCTTTTCTTAAGAGAATGCTTCACCATTAACTCCAGGATATTCTTCCAAGCCATTAAGACTCATTATGTGAATTTTGCTGCTGATGATTTGTACATCTCACTAGAAGGTATTAGCACAAGTTTTTAGACCACAACCAGGACTTATGATTTATCAAATGGTCCTTAAGCAGTTAGTTGAATGAAATGTGAAGTTACAGATGTCCAGTAATGCCACCAAGTTCATGTAGCTGTCCAGCCAAGCTCATACATACCAGGCAGTAACATCACAGTTGCTACCTGACCAACAGCTAATGTAAGATACTATTGATTGCAGGAAGCCTCCTAATTCTAGAGAAGATAACGTGAAAAAAATACTGTGTATCTTACATAGTGGATGAAATAATAGCTTCTCTAGGTCTTGAAATTAAACTTTTCTAGGTCCTGATTTTTTCATTTCTAAAATGGGGACATTCAGCCACATTTCCCTTGCTAAAGGATGGCCTCAAAAAAGTCCTTTCTCAGTTTCTATGGATTATCATTATGTATTTTATCAAATGAGCAAAAACTGATAAGAAAGTAGGCAATAACTTGATGATCTAAAATAACTAATTAGTATTGTCATTGTTGACCTCAAGATTAATAGAAGCAAGCCAACTGGGGTTGCTGAAAGTCTACATCCACCATTTCACCACATAACATATCAAAACAAGTGACCTGTATACATGTACTCCTGGTCCTAGTACCTTTCTCATGAGGCAACAGGTGAGTAGACTCTTGGTTATTATATATCTAGAAAGTGATCATTAAGGTCCCTGTCATTTCTGTCTTTCATAGGTCAAGTCTTCACTTGGTGTCTATGGATAATTTCATATTACAGGTCAAAAGGAATATGCAAATGTGTGCATGATTCAGAGAGTAGTTTAATTAAAATAATATAATTGAAAAAATCAAAAGGAATTGAATTGGTTTAATCTAAAAAACAACAACCATGACTTGGAAAATAGGCAGTGGACTTTTGTGACTGGATATTTCATTTCCTCTGGTTAACTATGTTTCTGCCTGTATTCTGTAAAAAGATTGTAAAACACTCTAGGATCAAATGCTTCAATTTGAAAAAAGCATATATTTCAGTAATAGTATACAGATTGCAGGTAAGATCTATTTATAGAAGATACCTAGTGACCATGCTTTCAAATTGAAAAAATATTTAGATGTACTATTTGATATAAAAGTGACTTTTATTTCACTGTCCAAACAATTGTTAGCCAAAGAAAGTACCTAATTTTGTGTGTTTGTGCACCACAGTTAATGACAAGTGAAACTATGGTTCTGCCGCCCATTCTGCTTTACAAACTTGAGTGCCCATTTTATCTCCTTTCCTCCCCTGCCTTAAGATTCTCAGTCATTGCCTATGAGAAAAATGTATCTAAATTCAAAATGGTACAATTGACAATTAGATGAATGAGTTTGAAGACGGGAAAATATGAAAATTGCATTTGTATAAACTCCCATTTACTATTAATCACTTCAGGGTATTTATACCTGGCTACTTCCTTATAAGAGTGAGAAAGAGGAAGTCAAGGAAGAAGCCTCTTTGTCTTTAAAAAGATGATATAGATGTGACATCCATCATCTATAATCCACCCAACTGGTCCAAACTGGATCCAGTTTAACTTTTCCCTTTATGAGCCATGCTTTTAATATCAAATCTAGAATATAAAAAGAATTCTCAAAACTCTACAGTAGAAAAAAGAGTAAACAGTAAAAAGGTAAAGTAAAAATGAGCAAATATATGTACAGAAGTTTCACCAAAAAGCATGTACAGCAAATAAACACATGAATAGACATTCTGCATCATTACTCATTTGGAAAATGCTAATCACAACCACGATGAACTATCCCCAGTCATGTCTCAGAATGATTAACATTAAAAATAGTAACAACAAAATACTAATAATAATGTGGAGAAACTGAATCACTCATATATTGCTGGTGGGGATATAAAAGGTACAACCACTCTGAAAAACAGATTGACAATTTATTTTAAAAACTAAACATACACTTAACCATACAACCCAGCAATTTTATCCCACAAGAATGAAAACTTATCTGCCCACGGCAAAAATGGTACATATATATTCATAGCTTCTTTATTACTAATAGCCAAAAACTAGGAATAACTCAGATGTCCTTCAATGGGTGAATGATTAAACAATCTGTTATATAATCATATCACAGAATATTATTCAGCAATGAAAAGAAATGAATTATTGAGACCCCCAACAACTTGATTGAATCTCCAGGGAATTATATAGAATGAAAAAGCCAACACTAAGCAGTTATACAACGTGTGAATTTATCTCATGTAATAAACAGTATAGATAGAAGCAATCTGTATTTGGAGAAGTGGATTTTCATCTTTAATATATGGCTTTCAAGGTTGTTCTAATTGTCACAATTTCCCACCAGAAGTAGGAGTAGGAGGGAGGAAGTCAAAGATAAGAAAGAAGCTTTACCTTTAAGAAGATGACATAACTGGCATCCATTATTTATGATCAGACAATTGGCCCAAACTATTAGGTTGGTGCAAAAGTAATCATGGTTTTTGCCATTGAAAGTAATGGCAAAAACCACGATTACTTTTGCACCAACCTAATAAATCACCTTGTTGCAAGAGAGGCTGAAGCATGTAGTCTCTGGCTGGGAGTCCCGGGGCCCAGCTAAAATTGTGTGTGTATCTTTTCTAAGTAGGTAGAAGAGGTTGAGAATAATTCCTGGGGGCTAATGATCAGTCTCTGTCATACCAGCTCCAAAACTCTTCACAATTTGACCTAGAAATTCTTATAGTCTACTACTTCTCTAGGAAAATCTGTTTGATAGATAGATATATAGACAGATGATAGGCAGATAGATAGATAGACACAGAGTTTATTTTTAGCTCCCTTTCTCAAAAGTATTCACTGTTTTTTTCAAAAAAAAATCCCTTTGTTCTTCAAGGTTAAATCTCACTCTTCCTTAATACAATTTTAGAGCTGGAAGGAACCTGAAGGTATTTACTCAGTCTTGCAACTGGCAGGTGTCCGGGAGGCACTGAGAGCAGGGAACAGCTGTGTTCTGTTAACTTTTTCATCGCTCAGGATCAGCACATTATCCCATCACGTAGGTTGGACACTTGTTAAACACTTTTAAATGGATGAATTAAATAATTAGTCTTCTGACATCACTAGAGTCAGTACTTTTTTTATACTTTAAGTTCTGTGCTACATGTGCAGAACGTACAGGTTTGTTACATAGGTATACACGTGCCATGGTGGTTCGCTGCATCCATCCACCTATCATCTACATTAGGTATTTCTCCTAATGTTAGCCCTTTCCAATCTCTCCACCCCTGCTATCCCTCCCCTAGTCCCCCCACCCCCCAACAGGCCCCAGTGTGTGATGTTCTCCTCCCTGTGTCTATGTGTTCTATTGTTCAACACCCGCTTATGAGTGAGAACATGGGGTGTTTGGTTTTCTGTTGTGTTGGTTTGCTGAGTGTGTTGGTTTCCAGCTTCATCCATGTCCCTACAAAGGACACGAACTCATCCTTTTTTATGGCTGCATAGTATTCTATGGTGTATATGTGCCACATTTTCTTTATCCAGACCATACATTTTTTAAAAGGGCTAACCTTATCTCTCCTTTTTGAAACTACTTAAAGATCCTTGATCTGTATGACCATTGTATTTCATACAGTTTGTATGATTAATCAATTTGATAAATGAGGCATTGAATATTTACTACACACCAAACTGTAAACTCTTTATAAGCAATTCTAACACAACAGGTGTTTAATAAATGTAGAATAATTGAATGCGTACAGTGTGTTCTATCTCTTGTGAATAAAAATAAATAAAATAAGTAAATGAGACACAGAGGAAAATCTGAGGGGATTCAGAAGAGAAAGAAATGATTGTCCATTTGATTGTGCCCTGAAGTCCCAGTTTCTCAGAAATCCACTCTGAGACCCTAAAGCCAAACTTAAGCTATTTTTGTTTTTCTCTTTTTTCTTACTTGAAGCATGTTTAAAAAGTGTTGACATAGTATAAGCCAGATTTCTTGGAACAAGCTGTCTTCTCACAATACATATGATTTAGGAACAGTTGTTTGTTCAGATGTTCCCACCTCCACAGTAATCTTTGTGGAGGCAAGTGCCGATGAAGTATACCTACTTATTCCGACATTTAAAAAACAAAAACAAAACACCAGAAAACCTTTTTTATAGTCAAGCATGCAAGGTTTTTTTTTCTCAATTCAAAATCAAATAATAAACCAGGACCTATAGTGGTTTCTTTGTACCTGGCATAGCCACGGCTCCCTTCTTGCCATTCAGTGTGCCACTTGAATATCACAATATTTTTCAGAATTCTAGAGTAGTGAAAGAGTCTTTGAGGTCAGACTGAAAGGAATTCAAATTACAGCACCACCTACTGTGTGCCTCAGTTTTCTTATCTGTACAATAAGTATAATAATTTAGGGTTGTTATGGATTTTAAATGAACAAATGTAGGTATAATATTTAAAATACTGTGTGACATTTAGCAAGCAGTACATAAATGTTCTTTCTTATTTTTATTATTTCAAAGTGTTCTGTGGCTTCTTCATCTCCAGTCCTCACTTCTCCCTAGAATTTTAGACTCAAATATATAACTTCTTACTTCATTGATGTCTTTACTTGAATATGTGTAACTATCTCATATTTAACATTTTTTAAATACACTTTCTGATTTTTATTCCCAAACTTCTTTCTTCCTCTGACTCATCTCCTACTGACATGAACTATTTTCACCCCATGCCATCTACCTTTTCTAAGGCTCTACCTAAGTGTTAGAATAATGCTGTGGGAGTAGAGGTTCTGGGAAGAGTCTTTGGGGCCCTTTGGCTATCCAAGTCCACCAAGAAATTTAAATTTGGACCATTTGAGATTTCCCTGTCAGAATGAATTGCAGATAAGTTTCTTTACTCTTCCACTGGGGTAAATACTGGCTATCCTCCCACCCCCTTTTCTCTAATGTGAATGTATTTCTGTTGAGCTATTACATTTATCCTTTACAAGCATCACTACCTCCGTTTTCATCCTCTTCTCTTATGTCTCTTTCTTGAGATTTCTTGAGTCTCTTCTCAGACAGACTTCTCGGACTTCTTTTTTATCTCTTGGTTTTCAAGGACAATTGTTTATTAGCTTTCATTTTATTCTTGATACAGTTGTCTTTGGTTTAGTCTTCATTTGTTTTTGGTTTACCATGTTTCTTTCCTTCTGGATTCTTCTCCTTCCCTCCCACCCCAAGAACCTTTACATAGGCTCCAAGCTGGTTCCTTTCTGATAATACCTCATGTTTAAATCTGAGCTCTTCTCTTTGAGACAGTTCTTTGTCTAGAGATTGTGTAGAAACATCTTCACTGCCTCTTGTCTTAAAAAGAAATCAGGATTATTTTTAAACACATATATGTTGCTAGATTATACTTAGCATGGTACAGATCTATTTTTAAATTTTTTTCTAATTATCTGATAATGTGTTAATTAATTCCATTAAAAGATACTGAAATCTCTGCTAAAATTAAAACTCACCTTTAAATACAACATCAGCATCATATTTAAACAGTACAGGCAACAATTTCAGAATGCATGAAATGCACACCCACACATAAACACAAAAATGCATACACAAAAACCAAAACATGCATGCACAGTATAACAAAAACATGCATGCACAATATAACAAATAAAAACATGCATATGCAATATGACAGAAACAGGATATAAATATTTCCCTTATAGAAATGTAAATTTAATTATGATTTATATATATATAACATTATATATAACAATTTAAAACCAATTTTACCTAAACCAATAAAGAGTTTTCCACATTAGAATATAAGATTATTAATGATGCCAATGGGTTAAATGAGGCAGCCTCTTCCCAATTCTGAACTATGCAGTTAAAAAATATTTAGCCTCCCTTTCTGGCAAATTTCACTGCCTGACAGTATGCTAGCTATAGCTATAACATTTTTAAAACATAAACAAAAGTACATTTGACCTGATGCAATAAAAAATCATTTAAAGCAAGCAACATATTTAGCGTAAGTTTTTCTTGTAATTTTTGTCTTTTTATAGTCTCAAAACACCACTTTTCTTTTAGGCCTACGTAATAGTGTCCCTACTAACTACTCTAACATTTGCACCAAAACTGTGTAATGAATTAGTGTTCATTTCCCTAGAATAACTACCCACTGTAGGAACTCTAATGCCACTTTCCATTCTAAAGGCATTTTAAAATATGTCAAAAATATGCTTAAAAAATGAAGTTTCCTTGGAGTTTGGTTTTTTTTTGAGGGGTGGTTTGGGTTCTTCCTTTTTTGGCATTTGATCACCCTTCCCCCTCTTTGACCTCTCACTGCTTCACAAAGCACAGCAAATATTTCTCCACAATTTTTTGGAAAAAAACCTAGACAAAGAGAACATTTCTGCCAATCTTTTTGCCTAAATTCCAAATAGCTGTAAGTGTTATTCTCATATCCAAATACCCAAAGCAGACCCTATTTTCTGGTGGCTAGCAGTACCTTCACCACAGAAACAGCTATCTGGCTATAGTTGTACCTGTGAATCACATATACATAGTGACAGCAACAAGTTTCTGATTCTACAACACATTTTAACCACTCAGTATAGGACAGGTGTCCTACACGTATTGATCACTCCTTGTTTCACCTACTTCATTTGAATAGGAAAGGAAAGCATCCAGTTAAACATAGCCACTTGACTACATGAATTTAACTTCTCTCCCCGCAAAACTTTAGTAAAGCAAATATAGAAAAGCAAAAAACTAAAAATAAAAAATAATTACCTACAAAGACAAGGAAAATCCAAGAAAATGTAATAGTCAATGAATATTTTAAAATCATTTTGTAAAAGAGTAGATACTAGAGTGGTAGCTATATTAGTAAATTTAAAATAAGAAAAAAACAAGATTTATACGATCTATGAACCTACTGAGGCATAAGCCTAAAAAGAAGAAATCCCTAAAAGGCTTAGCTCTTGAAGACTGTAGGTACTTTAGCCCATAGGGGTAGATTACACAAATAAAACAAGTGACCTTGTAGAAAGCATGTATATAGGTCATTTGTCCTCCCTATACCCTTTCTCTATGTACAGCCATCAGTTAATCCCTTCCATAGGAAAGATTGGGGGACTATATTTTGGATAAATAACACAAATATGAGCTACAATGGTGGGGGAGTGGCAAGTTGAATGTGTAAGTCTCAAAATAAAAGGGGCATGTGAAGTCTGACCTATAAGACCCTCAGGCTCCTCATTCATCGTTTTTGGTAGAATACTGCAATTAGCTGATACAACTCCCACCTTCCCAAGCAAGCTTCAAAATGGATGATTCTTCTCTAAAGAAATGAACAGTTACATGGAAAATATTTCCACATGCTGACATCTGAAGATCCTTACTCAAATGATTGACTTACACCTTGATCTTTCTAGAGTATACTACTAATCAAAAGCATTGCTCATCCACACAATTTTCAACCAATGCTTTAGTGTTTTGCAATAAATATGAATGGATGGCCAAATTCAGCATTATATGTTTGTCAAAAACGTACATGTGAAAGATAGAGACCAAAACAAAACAAACTATAAAACGATATTCAGAAAAAAATTCAGATAAAATAAATCTTTGTGAGAAAACTATAAATGAATTCCTCAGAGATAACAGAAGATATCACATCTATAAAATAGGAATAGGATGCATGAAAATAAGCTAACTTGAGAATAAGAATTCTTGAAATTAAAATTATGATAAAAATAAAAATTTTATCAAAGATTTAAAAGGCAAATGTGAGTGAATCTCCTGATAATTAGGGGAAAAAGACAAATGAGCAATAGAGCTAAAAGGAAAGGAAAGGAAAGGAAGGATGGAGGGAGGGAGGGAGAAAGGGAGGGAGAGAAAGAAGAAATGAGGAAAAAGAAAATGAGAATAGTAATCCTAGTCCAATAAAAAGGAAAACTACTGAATAATACAAGGGTTTTTCTTCAGAACTGAAGGACCTAACATTATAAGAAAAGGCCTATGAAATACACAAAAAGATAATAAAAATAACCACACCAAGATATCATCATGACATTTAACAGAAAGAAAATAATTTAAATGTTTCTTGAAAGAACAAGGGAAAAAGAAATAGAAATAAAATAACATCAGTCTTCTCCCTTATTAATACCAGATGTGAGAAAACAGTTGAGCAAAATTCATAAGTTTAAAATTGAGAAAAAAAATTATTTTCAACCCAGGATTGCATACCTCACCAAACCATAATGTAAAGGTAATATTAAAAGTTAGAAACTAGAAATGTATAGCCTCAGAAAATTTATTCTTTATACATTCTCTAATATCCTCATTTATTAATTCATCCCTTAAAATATTTAATGAATAATATATATCCATTTTTTGCTAGTATCATGCTGTTTTGACTACTATAGCTTTGTAGTATATTTCAAAATCAGGTCATGTGGTGCCTCCAGCTTTGCTCATTTTTCTTAAGACTGCTTTGTCTGTTGGGGTCTATGGTGGTACTATACAAATTCTAGAATTGTTTTTCTACTTCTGTGAGAAACGACATTGAAATTTTGATGGATAGTGCATTGAATATGTAAATAACTTTGGGTGGTATTGGACATTTTAACTAAATTCTTCCATTCTATGAGAATGAGATATCTTTCTATTAATTTGTGTCATTTTAAATTTCTTTCATCAATGTTTTATAGTTTTCAGTACACAGATCTTGTACTTTTTCAGTTAAATTTACTCCTTTCTTTTAATGCTTTTGTAACTGAGATTGCTTTCTTGATTTCTGCTTTCAATAATTGTTAGTGTATAGAAATCCTACTGATTTTTGTATGTTGATTTTTTATTTTGCAATTTTATTGAATCCATTTATTCATTCTAACAGTTTTTTGGTGGAATCTTGGGGGTTTTCTATATACAAACACATTATCCAATGGAATAGAATAAAAGCCCAGATGTAAACCCAAGTACTTATGGTCAATTAATTTTCTACAAAGGTGTCACAAACACACAATGGTGAAAGGATAGTCTTTCCAAAGCAAATGGTGCTGAAAAACCTGGACGTCCACATATATAAAAGTGAAATTAGATCCACATCTTGTACCATGTACAAAAATCTACTTGAAATAGTTTAAAGATTTAAATATAAGACCTTAAATTGTAAAACTACTAGGATAAAACATGGGAAAATTCTTCATGACATTTATCTGGGCAATGATTTATTGGATATAACCTTAAAAGCACAGGCAAAAAAAAAAAAAAAAAAGCAAAAATAGACAAATGGAATTTCATTTCAAAAATCTTTTACACAGCAAAGAAAATCATTAACAGAGTGAAGAGACAACCCATGGAATAGAAAAATAAATATTTGCAAATCATATATCTGGTAAGGGGCAAATATCCAAAATATATAAGAAAGTCAACTCAGTAGCAAGAAAAACAACCTGATTAAAAAATGGACAAAGGCCCGGGCATGATGGTTCACACCTGTAATCCCAGCACTTTGGGAGGCTGAGGCAGGTGGATCATCTGAGGTCAGGAGTTCAAGACCAGCCTGGCCAACATGACAAAACCCCGTCTATACTAAAAATACAAAAATTAGCCAGGTATACACCTGTAGTCCCAGCTACTTGGAAAGCTAAGGCAGAAGAATTGCTTGAACCGAGGAGGTGGAGGTTGCAGTAAGCTGAGATCACACCACCACACTCTATCCAGCCTGGGTAACAGTGGGAGACTCTGTCTCAAAGCAAAAAAAAAAAAAAAAAAGGACAAAGGGCATGAAGAGACAGTTCTCAAAACTAGACATGTGAATAGCCAACTGATATATGAAAAAATGCTCAGTGTCACTAATCATCAGGGAAATGCAAGTCAAAACCACAATGAGCTGTCACCTCACACCTCTTTTGAATGGCTATTATCAAAAAGCAAAAAGATAATAAGTGTTGGCAAGAAAAGGAAACCAAAGCACACTGTTTGTGGTAATGTAAAGTAGTATACCTGTTATGGAAAACAGTATAGAAATTCTTCAGAAAACTAAAACTAGAATTGCAATCCCACTTATGGGTATACATCCAAAGCAACTGAAATTTGTATGTTGAAAAAATATCTACATTCCCATTTTCATTGTGTCATTATTCACAATAGTCAAGATATGAAAGCAACCTAAGTGTCAGTGGATCAATGGATAAATAAACTGTATATACACATGGTGGAATACCATATAGCTTTAAAAAAGAAGGAAATTCTGTCATTTGGAACAACCTGGATGAACACAGAGTATATTAAGTGAAATAAGGCAGGCACAAAAAGACACATTCTGCAGCTTCTCATTTATATGTGGAACCTAAAGAAGTCAAACTCATAAAAGCAGAATGGTACCAGAGGTGGGGTTAAAGGCTGGAAAAGTGAGATGTGTTAGGCAAAAGATAGAAAATATCAGTTAGGCAAGAGAAATAAGTATTAGTGATCTATTGCACAGCATGGTGACCATAGTTAATTATTATGTATTTTATACCTCAAAATTGCTAAAAGTAGGTTTTAAATATTCTCATCACAAAATATAGTAAGATGAGATGATAATTTTGCAATTCACTTTAATTATTCTACAATGTTTATATATATCAAACATCACATTGTACCCCATAAATATATACGATTATTTTTGTCATTTAAAAATAAATAGAAACTAAAATATTTAGAGTATCTACTATGCGTTAAGTACTGTTCTCTGCTTTTGAGCGCAAAAAAAATGTTTCTTATTTCATAATGCTTAGGAAGTGCTGGCAAGTATGCTTCAACAAATCAGAGAGTAAATGAGAAAGAAGATATAGGATCTAAAAACACAATTCTATCCCACAGAAATACTGAAGGACGGTCTCAGGAGTCTAGGTGTAACCAGGTGCAAAATCCACTAGTCCAGATTGGAGAAGGAGGCTGGAGGATGGTAGGAGAGATGACATTAGAAACAGAATTCAGCTGAGTGCCTCTGAAATGTTTGAGCATCTGACAATAGTTATTGCTAGAAACTTGACAGATCTCAGAACATCTTGGAAAAATTACCAATTAGATCTTTAAAGAAAAACTAAGAAAATTAAAAAGGCAACTATTAAAACTTTTGAACCAAAAAAAAAAAAAAATGAAAAAGTAGATTTGTACATGCTTGGCTCCACAGCGAATAAAATTTACATAATAATATACATAAACATGAGCACCAACCATTACCTTAACATAAATTTGTACAACAGGAAGCTCATTGATGACTATGATGAGGAAAGTGTTAGGGGACTTGCAGGAGAAGACCTGATTGGAGTGGGTTCAGGAACAAATAGGATTGCAACTGGAGACAGCAAATGCAGCGAATGCTTTCAACGAGTTTCAGCAAACATTTATCTCAGCATCATTAACGTTAAGATTTTTATTTTTGTACAAGTTGTAATTAATACTTAAGAAAATGCTGAAACTATATATTTATATGAAAAACATATATAAATTTTTGTTTATATGTTATTTAAAAGTTGATCCAGTCTGGGCATAGTAGCTCACGCCTGTAATCCCAGCATTTAGGGAGGTCAAGGCAGGAGGATCACTTGAGGCCAGGAGTTCAAGACCAGGCTGGCCAACATAGCAAGACCCTGTCAGTACTAAAAGTCAAAAAAATAAAAGCCAGATATAGCAGCACACACCTGTAGTCTCAGCTGCTCAAGAGACTGAGGTGAGAGGATCATCTGAGCCCAGGAAGCAGTGGTTGCAGTGAGCTGAGATTGTGCCACTGCACTCCAGCATGAATGACAGAGCAAGATCCTGTCTCAAAAAAAAAAAAGGTTACTCCAGTTAAGAACTCTCACTATATACCCCTCCTCCATCATCAAATTTTGAATACCTAAATTTTAGGTTTACTTAAGCTGAAGGATATACAACAACGAAGTGAAAAGAAGGTCTTAATTTACACTTAGCTATAAATAGAAATTGTTTATGCAGTCAGTTTCCTTGTCCAGGCCAAATGTTCTAGTCAAGTGTCTCCACCCTGCTGAGTCTAAATACTAAATAATGTCTATGACAGAGAAAGAAGTGCTCCACTAGCTAAGCAAATCATTTTCTGCTAAACAAATCAAAATGGTAAAGCATTGTAGATGTCAGACTACTTTCTCACTTCAAATTGATGTTGAGTGCATATAATCATGCACAGTCCTAGGGAGTCTTTCATTATTAAGATTAATCATGACATGAGAATTTTTAAAAGATGTTTTTCTTTAAATATCCAAGAAAGTTAGTCTCAGTGACCGGACTAGCCTCTATTCCAGAGACTTCTCATGAATACCTAGCAATCAGCAGGTAATTGTGTTACTCCCTGAACTACTGAGAAAGTAACTTCACAATATGACATATCAAGAGCCCCCATCCATGTATCAGTGGCAGGTGGAATGTCATTCCACTGAGATAAACCCAGGGGCTATCATAAGTGATATTCCCACAATTCCCCCTGCCCTCAGGATCTCTTCTCCTTTTACTTCCCTCAATAAAACACTTTTATCTGAAGTCCTTACCTGTCTTATGTGATCTTTTAGGTAATCTTACCCCCTTTTAGTCTAAGCCACTAGTGGAATTAAAGGCATGCCCCAAATTCATGTAGCTGGATAAGACCCTGATTTCCACAAATTCCATTACTGAGGACCTGGATGCTGCAGTTGTTGAAATATGCCCATATTTTCCTGATATTCCCACCACGTCTGCTCTATTTTTGAACGTTCTACCTCTTTCTACAGCCTATGTCCCCAATTAGATAGCAAGTACCTGAGTTCCAGCTCTTGAATTAGAGCTCAATGGAATCTACAGGAACTCCTTGTAGCATTAGTCTTGTCAAACCTATCCTCTAGAAAGGATAAGATCCTTCAGCCTTATCCTCTAGAAGCCACAGACCTGACTGTGCTTTCCATACTCCCTATTCTAGCTTCACAGTCTTCCCTTTCCACTGAAGGAAATCCAGTATTGCTGCTTGCATACTGCACAAATGAATTGTATATTCCAATCCTGCCAGAAGAAAATACAATAATTGCAATAATTCTAGAGTTCAGATTTGATCAATGGTAGCAACTTTCAAAACAAATAAAATGGCATCTCACATCCATCAGATCTGGTGATTCTTGGAATTTATTCAAAAAAGTCAGGACCCAGCTTAAGGTTTGCTATTTTGTTGCTGTCATTCTTTTAAGAGTAATGATTAAGAGAGAACATGAACCACGTTTGCATTTCAGTTCCATCAATTTCCACTTTGTATTAAGTCTCTCAATTTCCTTATTTGTAAAGTAAGACCCAAATTCCATGTGACTAGATAATTGCTGGGAATAAAGGAAAGTGTCAGGGAAGAACCCTCAATCTCATAGAGAATAACAAAGAGTGGCAGAACTCCAAAAGAGAAGGCTAAGTAAACACATTGACTTGTGACAACTCCACACATCCCAAGAGTAGACAAGACACTCTGACACACCGACAAGATCAGAGAACAATTTATTACTCACATGACAGCAAAAATCAGGAGCATCAAACAGTAGCACAAATTCCCCTGCCCCCAAGTCATGCGAGGTGAAACAGTGGGCCCAGATGGTGATTACAGCTGGGGAACCCAGCTCAGGACTATTTGTAGCAAGCAATAAACAAGCCATTTTCCCTCCAGCAGGGGCCAAGCAGGATATTCAAGTTCTAGTCACCTGGAACTACTTGAGATCCCATGAAAAATTAAGTAAACGGTTCTGCATCAGAGGACACTTAGGTCTTGCAATTACATATTCAACAAAGACACACATAATCTATAGGGGAACCACAACAGACTCTCTTGTTAACAGTAAGCTTAATAAGCCTTTACTACAGTTATTTTAGAAAGCACCTTGGCACATTTGTGATACTTTCACTATGTAATAAATAAGTGAAGTGATCTTTCAGGAAATTAGTCTTTTCTAACTGTATATATTTAAACTTAATTGGATTTGTCAAATTCATGGCCTGAAATTTGTGAAAGATGTTGTATATATGTTTGTAGCTATATTTTAAAATCAGATGATAATTCCAGTTTAGAGGTAATCTTGTAGAATGAATACAGGCTTGAGATATAGTCACAAGAGTTGGATTCAAGTTCCAGGTCCGCCACCTACCTGCAGTGTAATCTTTGGCAATTATCCTTTGCTCTCTCTGAACTTCCATTTCTGCCGCTGTAAAATAAAATTTAAAAAATAGCTGTCCAAAAACATGAGCTCACACAGATTTTTGAGAATCGGATTGATGGTACATCTACAATTTTTTTAATTGTAAAAGGTTAATAAATAGCATAAATATAAACTAATAAATAAATTTAGGCTTTGCTTCAAATTCATAATTTAACTTCCTCATTATACATAGCTGAAGGTGTAATAAATTAGATGTGATATATTCAAGTCAACCACTTCAGTGAATGGTGCCAGTGTATCTGTGGATTGACAGTGCTCAAGTATTTCCACCTGTAAATCAGCAGGCCGACACTAGGAGATGGCAGCACTATTCATGTACTAAAATTAGAATGTAATGTTTAAATCCAGTACCTCAGTATAGCAATTGAAATTACAATGAATAAGTTAGTCAATATTTATTAAAATAATAGATTGCTCAAATATTAAATATATGCATTTATACGATAACATAAAGAAAATAGCGGTTAGAGGTGGATTTTATGAAATGTAAGACCCAAACATAAAGTAGCTTGGTTTATTTAAACTAATTTTAGTCACCATATAAATCAACACTTAGGGAAGAACGTAGTGTAGACTCCATTTTCTGCACCTGGGAGGAGGTGCTTTCCCAGCCCCCTACAGCTGTGGCTGCCACTTCAGGATGGAACTAGAGTGGCTTCCTTCCTCTCCTTCCTTAAGAACAATGGGGCTCAGGGCACACAAAGGGCTCCAGCACAGTTGTTTGAAGAGCATTACAAGTGTTGGTGTTGTTTCTGCTGGCTTTGCTGTTGCAAGCTGTACTCAGTGCTATGACAAGATAGAAACTAGATATTATCTTTTTCATGCCTGTGCAGAACTCCAGTATCACCTCAGCATGTACCTGTCAACTGCAGTAGTAGGGTACTTGGGTCGTTAATCTCACAAAAATCTTACTTTTTCCCACCTTACAGATGAGCAAACTGATGAGCTGAAAGATTGAGAACTGAGATTGTAATCAGTTTCTATCATTGTTAATCAATGGGCACCAGGAGCATGGATGGAATGTATGTATTCATCCTGGACCAGATCTGCAATGTACCCAAGAAGTCAACATTGTCTTTCAGTTCTGTTAATGCTGTTTGGGTCCACTTCCACACATGCCTTGACAGATCTTACAGCATCATCACTGAACTGTTTCATTGCCAAGTCAGAGAGAATTCTTTCAGCTTTGTGGTCTGGAATGCTAGAAATATATAAATACATGCTGTGGGGGGTTATGCCTGTGTGTGCATAAACTTTAAGGGAAAATATACACCTGTAAGTATGTTAGCTGACGCTCCTAAGTAGCGGCTGTATGAATATTTTATGTTTCCTCCTGGCCATTGCTTCTGTAACCTGTTTCTAAAGTGATAAAAAGAGAGAGAGAGAATGCAAGAGAGGCCAGTTTCCATAGGAACAAATGTAACATCAGAAAAACCTGTTAGTCTAGAAGACTACCTCCAGGTAAGCTGAACTCACACCACCAGTGTTATGAGCAGCACATGCACCCAATTTAATTGCATTTTCAAAAGTCATCTCTAAAAATCTTCCATAGGTAGTAGTCACAAATTTTTTCAAAGTATAGAAATATAATCTATCTGACTTCTGAAAATAAAAATATTTTAAATCAGAAAATTAATTACAATTTTTATTCAGATTGGCACTATTTGAGTATAAACAAAACGGCCAGCATAAAACATAAATAGGAGAAAATTAAGGCAATGCAAAGTAATTACTTTTTCTTAATTATTAACTTTGTAGTACATCTAACTGCAAAACATGTTAGCTACTTGAGAGAGAGCCTAAAAAGTCAAAAACAATAATAAGCAATAAGTAACATAAAACATTTATAAATTTATAAGATGAATTGCTATGAAATAATTCAATTTAGAAAAAAATAGTATCTTACAAATAACTTCCTATAAAAAATATAAGAAAGCAAAATTAATCTGTACTGGATTTTAAGAGGCCAGAGAAAAATTTCCATTTTAGAAAATCTGTAATTCTCATGTAAACTTTAAAATGTTTGCATATATCTTTTAAACTATTCAGGTATTACAATATCTGTAATACTGTTCTGGTATTACAGCATTCCCAACAAATAAGTTCTAGAAACTTTAGCACTATCTTTGAATTCTTTCCTTTTTCTCTTTACTTCCAACGTCTCACAAAACTCTGCATCTTGTCCATTCTCTTCTTTCCCCATGACCTCACAGCACTCCTTTCCCCACATGCTCTAGGCCCCCACACTGTAGGTTTACAAAGCTCAGAAGCAGACCCACCCTGGCTTTTTTGCATTACCTTACCCACACTCCCAAGCCTTAGTGGGCAGGTTTCTCATATGTTTGTTAGAAAGGTCTAATTAAATTTTTTTTTTTACAATATAATGTAAATTACTGATGCGAGGTCAATGTGTTACATTTCCCAGGGTGATCTACTTTAAAAGAGATACTTAAATTAAAAAAAATAATTCGCTGATTTAAATCCTTTGGAAATAGAGGAAATAATTTTTAATGATAAGTGCGTAAATGAATACTCAAAGGAAGAATTTATGATGTTAGAATTTCAGCAGCAACTCAACTATAAACCTCAATAATCTCCGATTTTCCATCATTTGAGCCACTATCCCCTTTATATACAATCCTCAACCCTGCAACAAAACTTTAGAAACTTAGAAGCAATCTGATTTTTTCTTTTTCACCTCTTCCCACAATCCTGAATTTGCAACACTAAGTACCTTTAAAATGGAGATAAAGGCAGAGTTTAAAACAAGAAGATTGTTTAAGAATCAGCGAGAGCTACCACATGACCTTCTCACTGTTCCTTTCCCACCTCTGCAGAAGACTTCAGGTTTGTCCCTGAGACTACAAGACAGAGGCTTATTTGAGAGGATAAGAGGTCTGTCCCTGTGAAGCACTCATCACAGATAGAAACAGAAATCCTTTTTAAAATCTCAAAGTTAAGTGAAAGTCTGTCAGCATAAAGTGAATTCTGAAAACCCAACTTCTTGCTACACTGGGATCTCAGAATTACATCAGGTAGACAAATAATCTCCAAGTCAAAGATTCAAAAACTCACCTAGGAGAATTTGACTAGCATGGGAGAGTAGTACTAAAAGGACTGCTCTCAGTCCACCCAGATTAACCAGACAGGGAATCAGTAAATCAAGAAAACATAATAGTCCCAGGCATGCATGCACCTATTAATAGAACTTTAAAATATATAAAGCAAAAATTAGCGAATCCACATTCAAAGGTGGATATTTTAACACCCTTTTCTTTGTAATTGATTAGTAGAAAAATATCAGTAAGCACATAGAAGTTTTGAATAACACTGCCAAAACTTGATCTAATTAATGACAGACTAGATAAAGAAAATGTGCTACATATATATACCATGGAATACTACACAGCCATAAAAAGGAAAGAGATCATGTCTTTTGCAGGGACATGAATGAAGCAGGGACATATCCTCAGCAAACTAATGCAGGAACAGAAACGAAACACTGCATGTTCTCACATATAAGTGGGAGCTGAACAATGAGAACACTTGGACACAGGGAGGGGAACATCACACAATGGGGCCTGTCAGGGGGTGGGGTGGGAGGAGGGAGAGCATTCGGAAAAATAGCTAATGCATGCCTGGTTTAATACCTAGGTGATCTGTTGATAGGTGCAGCAACCGTGACACATATTTATTTATGTAACAAACCTGCACATGTACCCCAGAACTCAAAGTGAAAGAGTGAAATTCTTTTTAGTAGAGATGGGGGTGAAACCACATCCTTAAACAGAAATCCTTATTAAAATCTCAGAGTTAAGTGAAAGTCTATCATCATAAAGTGAATTCTGAAAACCAAATTTCTTGTCCCACTGGGGTCTCAGAATTACATCAAACAGATGAATAATCTCCAAGTCAAAGATTGAAAAACTCACCTAGGAGAATTTGACTAGCACAAGAAAAAAGTACTAAAGGGTATTTAGCTCCAAAATATCTCAATATAGCAATTTAAATTACATTCTAAGCATTACTTTTTTTTTTTTTTTTTTGAGATGGAGTCTCTCTCTATCACCCAGGCTGGAGTGCAATGGTGCAATCTTGGCTCCCTACAACCTCCACCTCCCGAGTTCAAGAGATTCTCCTGTCTCACCCTCCAGAGTAGCTCATATTACAGGCACATGCCACCATGCCCGGCTAATTTTTTTTTGTACTTTTAGTAGCGATGGATTTTCACCATGTTGACCAGGCTGGTCTCGAACTCCTGACCTCGTTATCTGCCGACCTTGGCCCCTCAAAGTGCTGGGATTACAGGCATGAGCCACCTCGCCCAGCCATATTTATTTATTTTTTTATACATACAAATGCAGAATATATATTCCTTTTAAGTGCACAATGAAACACTTACCAAGATGGACAATCTTGGACCATCACTTAGCAAAAAGGTCCATCTTACTAAGATGGACCATAAAACAAGTCTTGTTAACTTTAAAAGGATTGGATTCACATGTTTTTATATCATAGCTGGATGTTTAAAAAAATCAATAAGATATCTAGAACATCCCCAAATATTTGGTATTTAATCAGCTTCCTCCTAAATAATCTTGGAATAAAAAGGAAATCATAAAAGAAATTAGAAAATATTTCTTATTAAATAATAATACAGATACAACATACCAAAACTAACTGGATGCAGCTAAAGAAATGCTAATGCTATATTTAGAAGGAAATTTAGAGATTTAAATGTCCATATTTAAAAAGAAAAATGCAAAGCCAATGATCTAAAACAAGGTACTGTGCTAGACACTAGAAATACAGTAGTAACTAAAACATAATCCCTGTCTTGGTGAATAGAGCCTGGTGCAATGGTTGTCATATGTTGACATGAATCATCACCAGGAGTATTTATTAAAATGCAGAATTATTAAAATATAGACCAGATTACAGTTTTCCCTTAGGAAGCAATCACTGTTTGGGGGCCCTTCACAGCGAAAAGATCCATGTGACTAATAAACATATGAAGAAGTCTTCGATTTCATTACATGTTAGGAAGGTGCTAATTAAAACCACAATGAGAATTTACTACACACTCACACGAATAACTAATGAAAAGAACAAAAAAATGCTAAGTGTTGCAAGTATGTGAAACAACTACACCTCTCATCCTGTCGATGGAAGTTTAAATTGGTATATAACCACTTTGGAGAACTGTTTGGCAGTATCCGCTAAAGCCGAGAGTGTGCATTCCTCATGAGTCAGCAACTCACTTCCTTAGTATCTACTCTATAGAAATACTTACATATTGATCAAAAACCATGGACAACAGTGTTCAGAGCAGTGCTGTTCATAAGAGCCAAAATGAAAACTTCGTAAATGTCTGTCAACAGAACAGTTAAATGAACTGAAACATTCACACAATTAAACTATAAACAGATGCAAAAGGTAGTTGAATACCATAAAGGTAATGAGTAAGAGGAGCAGCATCCATAAAATAGTACATACAAAATACTTCTATTCAGACAAATTTCAAAAATAGGCAAATCTTTTCCTCAATGGTAGAAGTTGGAATAATCTTTTTGAGTAGTGACTGGTAAGGAACTTGAGGGTGGCTTTGGGATGTTGACAATGTCCTATTCCTCAGCTTAGATGTTATTTACATGAGAAGTGATATTGTTTGGCTGTGTCCCCACCCAAATGTCATCTTGAATTGTAGTTTCCATAATTCCCACATGTCCTGGGATGGACCCAGTGGGAGGTAATTGAATTCTGGGGCAGTTTACTCCATGCTATTCTCATGATAGTGAGTGAGTTCTCATGAGATCCGATGATTTAAAAGCATGTGTCATTTGCCCTGCTTCGCTCATTCTCTCTCCTGCTGCCCTGTGAAGAGGTACCTTCCGCCATGATTGTAAATTCCCTGAGGCCTCCCCAGCCATGCAGAACTGTGAATCAACTAAACCACTTTCCTTTATAAGTTACTCAGTCTTGGGTATTTCTTCATAGCAGCATGAGAACAGACTAATGCAAGTGCTTCACATGGTGAAAATTTACTGAGCTGTACACATAGAAATTGCTATATATAAAATTAAAATTTTAAATAGCTGAAGAAATATTTCTCCTTATTTTTTATTTGACTCATAAAAGTCATCAGCAAAGTATTTTCATTGTCAGGATTTCTCATTCCTAAAATTGCCAACTACTGTTCTTTTTCTCATTACATTTAGATAAAATCACTTGTACTGTTTTGTTAGTTCTCATACTTAGTAGGTACAATTTGGGTGTTCAGATAAACGGAAGGCCTTTAACATTCTCAAAATCAAATAACAAGGTCAAGGTCAATCTTCATTAAGGGAATTTTTTTGAAGTTAGTGATTTACTATGTAATCCCCCTGCAGTTGTATAAATCTCTCTGAGTTAGGATAGTATAGTGTACACTTCCCTAAGTGTAATGAAAGCTACCTGAGCTATTTCCCTTTGGGAATGAAATGCATTGCTTTCTGCAACTGAACAAGCCTACAGTAAGTTATAATCTTCATTTTTGGAGCTATCTGATATATCTAATATGAATTTTTTAAACTAATCATTTTCCTTTTCCTTTAGTAGACGTATGGGAAAACAATCGGTGTTTTTTGCAAGCCAAATTTTGAGAAGCTTTTAATTTAGCAAGAGAATATTCATAGAAACATAAATTACCTTGTACTCCCTTGTATATTATAAACTTCCTTTGTTGCTTGAGGGGAAAAAAATCCAGTTACTCATATTGGTTTATGGAAGGTTAAATTACAAGATGTCTTAGACTTTAAGGTGTAACTCATAATAATTTACTAAATAAAGGATATTGACTCTGACATTCTTCATGCAGTTCCATTTTATAGCAGTAAATACCCACAAATGAGAAAAATCCATTCATAAAATCATTTATCAACAGAACATTTGCTTCCTTTTAAAAATTAAAGCATATTTTTAAAAGGGAAAACTAAATCCCATTCCCACCAGGATTAGCTATAATTTCTTCTGCAATCTTACCAGACAGTCACAATCATGAGCTTGGGAATGATTGCATTACTGCACCAAACATGCCAGCTAAAAATACCTAGACAATTATTTGTCAAAAGATTTTATCACTTTAATGGTCATCTATTAAGATTCTTGACCTGTTCCTCAATTTCACCTACTAGATTCAACTCCCATGTTTGTGTAGCTGTGGTTATAGAAAGGGTAGATGTAGATCAAGATAGCCAAATCAAAATGATCTGGCATCACATTTGAGATAGGCCTAATACTGGGGGTTTAGAGAAAGGATAATTGCTTAACACATAGGGCTCTTAAAGTGTACTAGAGTTTTATATTTACCCAGTATTCTTAAAATAACCAATTTCATGACAGCATCTTAAAATGAGAGCATGCCTAGCTTCATTACAGTTGCACAAATTTACATTAGTGGATAAACCATAATTGTAAACTGTTTTTCCTTCTGTTATTATCCCTTGAAAAAGATTCTATTATATATATTTTTAATAATTATGAGGGATTGTGTGTTTTATTGCTTTCTATTCATAATACTCACATCTTTACTTACACTTTTATGGTTTCTGAATTGATTACTGTTTTGGTTTCTATGGTAACTCTGCCAGTTGCCTACCTATAAATAGATACTTTATAATAACAGGCTTATCAGAGTTCAATTTTTGAGAACCCTTCTGCAATAAGAAGGAAAATTGCTAGAAAAATAACATGTGAATCAAGGTTTACGGAAACAGATATCTTGTACCTGTCATAGTATAAAAATAGAAGAGTCAAATTGAAAATTCATGTAGATGCATGCTGGCAAGCATATGGTGAAAAGAAAGGAATACTCAAGCATTTAAAAAGAAAAATGTACAGCTGGGATACAGTTTTACATTTGGCCTCCACTTAAAAATTCATGCTATCTTTTAAAATAACATTTATTAACTACACACAAACTAAGTCTGCATTTCTTTCATCACCGTCTTGTATTATTCTTCGATATGACTTTGTAGAAACTCTTCTGTATGCGTATTAGTCTTTATTATATAGAAAGTATATATTATCTTCCAATGTGTTCTTTATTTTTTAACTTTTATTGCATTATGGTTTTATTTGCTATACTGACATTTTAGTTTACATAGTCAAATATGGCAGGCTTTCCCCTGAGGCTTCTGAATCTGTGCTTCACTTAGGGAAACTTTTCTACCGCAAGATTTCAAACACATTCCTCTATATTACTTTTTCTTTTTAAATTCTTTTTCATTCTTAGATAGTCTTAAAGTATATCATGTTTTTAATCCTGCATAATTGAAAATCTGCGTGTAACTTCACTCCTGGAAAATGTAAGTACTAAGAGTTTACTGTTGGCCAGAATCCTTAACCCCAAGATAAACAGTTGATTAACACATATTTTCTAGGTTATATGTATTATATACTCTATTCTTACAATAAAGCGAGGTAGATGAAAGAAAATGCTATTAAGAATATCACAAGGAAGAGAAAATATACTTACTATTTATTAAGTGGAAGTGAATTGACATAAACATCTCCATTCTTGTCATCTTCATGTTGAGCAGGCTGAGGAAGAAGGGTTAGTCTTGCTGACTCAGGGGTGGCAGAAGTGGAAGAAAAATCCACATATAAGTGGATCAGTGGATCCATGCAGTTCAAGCTCATGTTGCTCAAGGATCAACTGTATAGTAGTAAGTATCAACTGTGTGCTAGTAACGTGTTTATTTACTCTTCTTTATGAACACTGGAAACAGCTAGAAGTTCCATAAAATTCCCAGTATTGTTTGCATTTAGTTTATTATTTAGTTCACAATTTAAATCTATATAATGTTTAGTCTTCCATGTAGAAACATGGGATGTGTCTCCACTTGGTCTGTTTAGTTTTATGTTTGGCAATAAAGTTGTACTATTTTATTGTCTGCCTTAGAAAAATTCTAAAGTACTGCAGTTTTGTGCAATTTTGCCTGAAATATTTTTCCAGTTATCCTTTCTAATCACTTATTGCCATTAATAACTAATTCAGACATGTTTATCTTACATTTTGTCATTTAATTGCATTCTCTTACTAATTCTACTGAGTTTTTAGTTCCTTTATATATTTTTAAAAGTACTAAAGCATGTTCTCATTTGCTATCTGTATATATTATAAAGCTTTCCTTGTAGATCATCAAGTTATTTGTTCATTTTTTAAAATAATCTAAGTATATGCCAAAATATCAAAGAAAAATAACACATATACATATATGAATGAGTTTGTATATTTCTTCCCCAATTAATACATGAATAGCCAGAGAGAGGGCTGATAATAATTCTAAAAAATAATTAACATATTACTCTTTTATTTTATAAAATTGATTAATCACAACTTTTTTCTTTTTTTTTCCTTTTTTTTTATTGTACTTTAGGTTCTGGGATACATATGCAGATCATGAAGGATTGCTGCATAGGTACATACATGGCAATGTGGTTTGCTGCCTCCATCCAGTCATCACCTACATCTGGCATTTCTCCCCATGTTATCCTTCCATGACCTCAGCACCCCCCCACTGTCCCTCCCTTGGCCCCCTCAATAGACCCCAGCGTGTGATGCTCCCCTCCCAGTGTCCATGTGTTTTCACTGTTCAACACCTGCCTATGAGTGAGAACATGCAGTGTTGGATTTTCTGTTCTTGTGTCAGTTTGCTGAGAATGACAGTTTCCAGATTCATCCATGTCCCTGCAAAGGACATGAACTCATGTTTTTTTATGGCTGCATAGTACTCCATGCTGTATATGTGCCACATTGTCCTTGTCCAGTCTATCATCAATGGGCATTTGGGTTGGTTCCAGGTCTTTGCTATTGTAAATAGTATCACAATGAACACACGTGTGCATGTGTTCTTACAGTAGAATAATTTATAATCCTTTGGATATATACCCAGTAATGGGATTGCTGGGTCAAATGCAATTTCTATTTCTAGGTCCTGGAATCGCCACACTGTCTTCCACAATGGTTGAACTAGTTTACACTCCCACCAACAGTGTAAAAGTGTTCCTATTTCTCCACATCCTCTCCAGCATCTGTTGTCTCCAGATTTTTTTAATGATCGCCATTCTAACTGGCATGAGGTGGTATCTCAATGTGGTTTTAATTTGCATTTCTCTAATAATCAATGATGATGAGCATTTTTTCATATGTTTGTTGGCTTCATATATGTCTTCTTTTGAAAAGTATCTGTTCATATCCTTCTCCCACTTTTGGATGGATTTGTTTGTTTTTTTTCTTATAAATCTGTTTTAATTCTTTGTAGATTCTGGATATTAGCCCTTTGTCGGATGGGTAGATTGCAAAAATTTTTTTCCCATTCTGTTGGTTGTTGGTTCACTCTAATGATTGTTTCCTTTGCTGTACAGAAGCTCTGGAGTTTAATTAGATCCCATTTGTCTATTTTGGCTTTTGTTGCCAATGCTTTTGGTGTTTTAGTCATGAAGTCTTTGCCTATCCTATGTCCTGAATGGTTTTGCCTAGTTTTTTCTTCTAGGGGTTTTTATGGTGTTAGGTCTTATATATAAAGTCTTTGATCCATCTGGAATTAATTTTAGTGCAAGGTGTCAGGAAGGAGTCCAGTTTCTGCACACTGCTAGCCAGTTTTCCCAACACCATTATTAAACAGGGAATCCTTTCCCCATTGCTTGCTTTTGTCAGGTTTGTCAAAGATCAGATGCTTGTAGATGTGCGGTGTTGCCGCCAATGCCTCTGTTCTGTTCCATTGGTCTATAATTCTATTTTAGTACCAGTACCATGCTGTTTTGATTTGTTGAGCAGCGGTTTGTAGTTATCCTTGAAGAGGTCCTTTACATCCTTTGTTAGTTGTATTCCTAGGTATTTTATTCTTTTTGTAGCAATTGTGAATGGGAGTTCGCTCATGATTTGGCTCTCTATTAGTCTGTTATTGGTGTATAGAAATGCTTGTGATTTCCGCACATTGAGTTTTTATCCTGAGATTTTACTGAAGTTGCTTATCAGTTTAAGGAGATTTGGGGCTGAGATGATAGGGTCTTCTAAATATACAACCATGTCATCTGCAAATAGAGACAATTTGACTTCCTCTTTTCCTAATTAAATATCCTTTATTTTTTTTCTTGCCTAATTGCTCTGGCTAGAACTTCCAATGCTATATTGAATAGGAGTGGTGAGAGAGGGCATCCTTATCTAGTGCTGGATTTCAAAGGGAATGCTTCCAGTTTTTGCCCATTCAATATGATATTGGCTGTAGGTTTGTCGTAAATAGCTTTTATTATTTGGCAATATGTTTCTTTGATACTTAGTTTATTGAGAGTTTTTAGCATAAAGAGCTGTTGAATTTTGTCAAAGGACTTCTCTGCATCTGTTGAGGTAATCATGTGGTTTTTGTCTTTGGTTCTGTTTACGTGGTGGATTACATTTATAGACTTGTGTCTGTTGAACCAGCCTTGCATCCCTGGAATGAAGCCTACTTGATCGTGATGGACAAGCTTTTTGATATGCTGTTGCAATCAGCTTGCCAATATTTTATTGAAGATTTTTGCATCTGTGTTCATCATGGATATTGGCCTGAAGTTTTCTTTTTTGTTGAGTCTCTGCTGGGCTTTTGTATCAGGATGATGTTGGTCTCATAAAATGATTTGGGAAGGATTTCCTCTTTTTAAATTGTTTGGAATAGTTTCAGAAGGAATGGTACCAGCTCCTCTTTGTACATCTGGTAGAATTCAGGTGTGAAACCATCTGGACCTGGAATTCTTTTGGTTGGTAAGCTATTAATTGCTGCCTCAACTTCAGCCCTTGTTATTGGTCTGTTCAAGTTTTCAACTTCTTCCTGGTTTAGGCTTGAGAGTGTACAAGTGTCCAGGAATTTATCCATTTCTTTCAGGTTTACCGGGTTATGTGCATAGAGTTGTTTGTAGTAATCTCTGATTGTAGTTTGTATTTCTGTGGAATCGGTGGTGATATCCCCTTTATGGTTTTTTATTGCATCTATTTGATTTTTCTCTCTTTTCTTTTTTATTAATCTGGCTAGTGGCCTATTTTGTTGATCTTTTCAAAAAACCAGCTCCTGGATTTATTGATTTTTTGAAGGGTTTTTTGTGTCTCTATCTCCTTCAGTTCTGTTCTGATCTGTTATTTCTTGTCTTTTGCTAGCTTTTGAGTTTTTTTGATCTTGCTCCTCTAACTCTTTCAATTTTGACAATAGGGTGTTGATTTTAGATCTTTCCTTGCTTCTCATGTGGGCATTTACTGCTATAAATTTTCCTCCAGACACTGCTTTAAATGTGTCCCAGAGATTCTGGTATGTTGTGTCTTCATTCTTGTTGGTTTCAAAAAACATCTTTATGTCTGCCTTCACTTCATGGTTTATCCAATCGATATTCAGGAGCCAGTTGTTCAGTTTCCATGAAGTTGTGTGGTTCCGAGTTAGTTTCTTAATCCTGAGTTCTAATATGATTGCACTGTGGTCTGAGAGACTGTTTGTTATGATTTCTGTTCTTTTGCATTTTCCGAGGAGTGATTTACTTCCAATTATGTGGTCAATTTTAGAGTAGGTGCCATGCGGTGCTGAGAAGAATGTACATTCTGTGGATTTGGGGTGGAGAGTTCTGTAGATGTCTATTAGGTCCACTTGGTCCAGATCTGCGTTCAAGTCTTGGATTTCCTTGTTGATTTTCTGTCTCATTGATCTGTCTAATATTGACAATGGAGTGTTAAAGTCCCCACTATTATTGTGTGTGAGTCTAAGGCTCTTTGTAAGTCATTAAGAACTTGCTTTATGTACCCGGGTGCTTTTTTCAGGAGCTCTTGTAAAGCAGGCCTGGTTGTCATGAAATCTCTGAGCAATTGCTTGTTCATAAAGGATTTTCTTTCTCCTTTGCTTATGAAGCTTAGTTTGGCTGGAAATGAAATTCTAGGTTGAAAGTTCTTTTCTTTAAGGATATTGAATATTGGCCCCCGCTCTCTTCTGGCTTGTAGGGTTTCTGGGGAGAGATTTACTATGAGTCTGATGGGCTTCCCTTTGTGGGTAACCCGACCTTTCTCTCTTGCTGCCCTTAGCATTTTTTAATCACAACTTTTTTCTAAAACTAATAACTATCGTAAATTTTCACATGATGTAATTACCACTCTATTGTGAGCTCCCTTCAGTCTATGTCCACCTTGTTCATCTGGGGATCCCCAGACCCACACAGCAAATTCATTCAGTGTTATTAAATCAATCAATCAATCAATCTTTACTGTCCTAGTTAATTTTTTATCACTGAAAAAGCCCATAGTTTGATTGAAGCTTATGAAATTTGACACTGCTTTGATTATATTTTGATACCTCATTTGGTCTTATTTCTAAATGTTTTTCACATAGGTGATTGTACATTTAACAGAAGAAAGGGTTTTTTTCTTTCATTTTAATCATAATCAAAGGGCTAACTGTAGGTATCTCACATAAGAAAACAAAAAGATCAAAAATGTCTATGCTAAAAAATGTATATTTTTTCTAGAAAAAATATTTGAAACAAAACACTAAAATCATCTAAATGTTTAATCAGGTTTTTATCTTCTCACAAAATTTGATTATTTCACTATCATTAGAATTATACTTTCTGGCTAAATTCGTGATACAAATTGATTGTATTAGATATGCTTTTTATTATAGAAAATATAAGTTACATATTCCTCACAGTGTGTTAGCATAGACAAATACAAATGACTCATAACAGTTCAGATTTATATTATTCTTTCTGAGGATTCTTCAGAACAATGGTAATAGCACATAGAGGATGCAAGAAAGTAACCTGATTTTATTCCAGTCACTACAATGTTCCATTAAGAATGAATTTGTGCACTCATTTCAGGGAGACCGTGTAATGAAATGCATGTCAGACATTTAATGCCTGCTAGACATTTAAGCTGCTTTGTATTTAAAAGCATGAGTTGACCTTATTAGATGCCTAATAACTGAAGTAATTGTATCTTGTAATAATCAAAATGTCTTTCATTATAACAAAAATATGATTTAATTACATTATAGTATCAACTATTATTTCTGATGTTCACAAACTTATGGTTAAATTCATATTTCTGGTGCTAAAGAAACCCAATTACATTTTTTATGCCTGCAATAAGCAATGCTTTTAAAGACATGTAAGTGCTATCATTATTGGGAAAATTGTATCAGAAATTAAATATCAGCAATACCTTCCCTTTCTTGATCTATTCAGACAAGGGCTGTATACCTACAGCAGAGCTTATTCTGCCTATAACCATATACATGATATTAATTTAAATAAATTATCAGAAAAACAGTGACTAAAAGAATGGGCTCTGATACTGAAAAACAATCCTTAATATCTAGTTCTAGAAGCTAGAGATCACAAAATGTCAGTACAGTAAATTAGATTATTTCTCTAGTGTCCCAATATATAAATGTTATCTCTGATGCCATATTTGCAATGCTGTGAAGTTTTAGATCAAACACCTCCCATTAGCTTGCTCTCCACCTGACTTTCTGATTGGCTGTTACATGTAACAGCCTTTCTGTAACTCTGAACTGCTTGTACTTCTTTTAAAGGCAGAAATACTCTTCTTTATATGTGGTCCAATACTTCATCTCTATGAGTTTTAGAATATGGAAATATTCTATTCTCATTGAAAATAATAGTACCTACTTTGGAACAAAAGTATATTATTTTTATTGTAGAGACTGTCTTTAATAATATATGTTATGTGAAGTCTTATATAATGTTAAACTATTTACCTCTGGAAAGACTTAACAGTTTTGAAAAGCATACAACATCTTTCTTAAACAGTTTTATATGCCTTAAACTATCTGTGTCTCTCCTAAGGCTGACATTTAGTTCTAAAATGTGTATTCCAGCCTCAGTTATCTACGTCCTTCTCCGGCACGATGCCCCTACAGAATGGCCTACTCCATCTTGACGATCAAAATCCATTCTACAACACAGATGCCTCTGATCTTTCAGATGTCCAGATAGAAAGTACAGAAGAGAGGCTACAAGACTAACCTCTACCCTTCCCTCTGACACGTACAATTCACCATCATGCTTCCTCCTGCTATGTATTATTTATCCCTCTAAACAATATTCAGACTTCCTTCTCACTCACCCAACGTCCTTGTTGTTAGGGTTCTCTCACTGTACCCTTCTCTCTAGATTATCCCAGCCTTCTCTAGAAGAAAATTCATCTAACACTGCTTGAGAATCCTAGATTCTGCTTCTGCCAATCCATGAACTCAACTAGCTTTGCTGAGCAAAACTCTCAGATCCAATTTTCCCAAGGAATAGAGTATTGAGTAAATTGTCGAAACTTTGACTCATTCAAAGTTGTATTTTGAGCCTCTTCACTGGCTCATATAGCTCTGCTTTTTAAGATTTACTTTCAGATATGCTCATTACTTTTATTTCTGGTATGCTCTTCCATCCCCAACTACTAAAGCCTTTCCCATTTTTTTCTGTTCACTTAAAATCAACAAGAATTCACTGGTTGACTACTAGGCATGTAGAATGTGCTTAATACAAAGTGTGAGGCATAATTCCCTACCCAGGCATCCAACCTTTAAACTTGTAATTTTTTTTGGAGCATTCTGAGCATTCAATTTGTGTATGTTTGAAAATACAACCTTTAAAACTTGTATTTTTTTTTCTTTTTTGTAGCATTTGAAGTGTTCAATTTGTGCATGTTTGAAGGATTAGTATAAACTGCTATAACAGAAAAGAGAATAGAGTGACATAACACAATCATTTCTATTTATTTTATAAAGTATTATTACCTGACTTATCATGTGGTATGGAGAACTGAAATTTGAAATTGGTGAACCATTCAGGTATCGAGAAGAGTTTCCAGGGTTTAAACTATTTTCAGACTGTACAAAAGAAGCAGAAATTAAATGGAAACTTTGTAAATGTATAATGTAAAATTGTATCTGACTTTACTTAATTTGGAGTTCTGTTTAATCTGAGTCTGTATATCATTTAAGCCTCTGGTAGTACTGATATGAATTATATGTAAAGGAAAATCAGAAACTGCCTGCATCAGAAAGCCCCAGTAATAATAATAATTTGTAAAAACCACAGGAGAATCTAAAAACACTTCAAATTATAATCCAAAGAAAATATGGAAAGCCTACTGGATAAGAGGTTCCTAAGCAGGCGAACAAAATAAGGAAAATTGGTTTCCAGCCTTCTGTCGGTAGGAGATAGGAAACAATCTAAGATTATTGTGCAGCACTTATCGAATGTAGGTGTTTAACTTTCACCTGCACAAATAATAGAAACTGAAATAAAGAATAATAATACCTCTTTGTATATCTGAAACATTTTTTATTACATGTTTCTCATGACGTCCTTGTAAGAACCTTAAGCAGGAAGTCCTGTGTTTTAATGTTCATTGTATAGAATTGGAAAAAGGAAAAATGAATTGGAAAAGGGTTTGAGCAAGAATAAACACAAACTTCTCTCACCTCACAATTTTAAGCAGAGGTTGCTTAGTTCTAATATAATAAGAGGGGAGATGTTTGATAGTAGTCCACTAAGAAGCACGTGAAGATTTTCTCATCTATGTTCATCATGGATATTGGCCTGAAGTTTTCTTTTTTTGTTGAGTCTCTGCAGGGTTTTGATATCAGGATGATTTGGGAAGGAGTCCCATAAATGATAAATGAAGGATTCCTCATAAAATGATTTGGAAGGATTCCCTCTTTTTGGATTGTTTGGAATAGTATCAGAAGGAGTGGTACCAGCTCCTCTTTGTACGTCTTACTGTAGAATTCAGCTGTGAACCCATCTGGACCTGGGCTTTTTTTGGTTGGTAGGCTATTAATTGCTGCCTTAACTTCCACCCTTATTATTAGTCTATTCAGGGTTTCCACTTCTTCCTGGTTTAGGTTTGGGAGTGTACAAGTGTCTGGGAATTATCCATTTCTTCTTGGTTTACTGGATTATGTACATAGAGTTGTTTGTAGCAATCTCTAATTGTAGTTTGCATTTCTGTGGAATCGGTGGTGATATTCCCTTTATGGTTTTTTTATTGCATCTATTTGATTCTTCTCTCTTTTCTTTTTTATTAATCTGGCTAGTGGCCTGTCTATCTTGTTGATCTTTTCAAAAAACCAGCTCCTGGATTTATTGATTTTTTGAAGGGATTTTTGTGTCTCTATCTCCTTCAGTTCTGCTCTGACCATACTTATTTCTTGTCTTCTGCTAGCTTTTGAGTTTTTTCATCTTGCTAGCTCTTTCAATTTTGATGATAGGGTGTCGATTTTATTTTATTATTATTATTGTTATGCCTACAGCACCCGGTGTTGATTTTAGATATTTCCTTGCTTCTCATCTGGGCATTTATTGCTATAAATTTTCCTCTGGACACTACTTTAAATGTGTCCCAGGGATTCTGGTGTTGTGTATTCATTCTCATTGGTTTCGAAGAACATCTTTTTTTCTGCCTCCATTTCATTGTTTATCTAGTCAACATTCAAGAGCCAGTTGTTCAGTTTCCATGAAGTTGTGTGGTTTTGAGTTAGTTTCTTAATCCTGAGTGCTAATATGATTGCACTTTGGTCTGAGAGGCTGTTTGTTATGATTTCCATTATTTTGCATTTGCTGAGGAGTGATTTACTTCCAAATATGGCATCAATTTTAGAGTAGGTGCAATGTGGTACTGAAAATAATGTATTAAATTTCATATGGAACCAAAAGAGAGCCCACATAGCCAAGACAATTCTGAACAAAAAGAACAAAGCTGGAGGCATCATGCTACCTGACCTCAAACTATACTACAAAGCTACAGTAATCAAAACAGCTTGGTACTGGTACCAAAACAGAGATATAGACCAATGGAAAAGAACAGAGGCCTTAGAGGCAACGCCACGCATCTACAAACCTCTGATCTTTCACAAACCTGACAAAACAAGCAATGGGGAAAGGATTCCCTGTTTAATGAATGGGATAACTGGCTAGCCATGTGCAGAAAACAGAAACTGGACCCCTTTCTGACACCTAACACTAAATTTAACTCCAGAGGGATTAAAGACTTAAACATAAGACCTAATACCATAGAAACCCTAGAAGAAAATCTAGACAAAACTGTTCAGAACATAGGCATAGGCAAGGACTTCGTGACTAAAACACCAAAAGCAATGGCAACAAAAGCCAAAATAGATGAATGGGATGTAATTAAACTCCAGAGCTGCTGTAGAGCAAAAGAAACAATGATTAGAGTGAACCAGCAACCAACATAATGGGAAAAAATTTTTGCATTCTACCGTTCTGATACAAGGCTAATAACCAGAATCTACAAAGAACTAAAACAGATTTATAAGAAAAAAAAAAAAAAACAAACCCATTCAAAAGTGGGCAAGGGACAGGAACAGTTTTCAAAAGAAGACATTTAAGAGACCTGCAAACATATGAAAAAATGCTCATCATCACTGGTCATTAGAGAAATGCAAATCAAAACTACATTGAGATACCATCGCACTCCAGTTAGAATCTTCACTAGTGTAAGTTGCCCTCATTCCTCTCTACCAGTACTACACAGCAGTCAATGGAAACACAAATTTGGCTCTGTTATCACCTTCCCCTTTTCTTGACAACCAATGAGAAAACAGTTTTAAACCCTGGCTTTACCATTAACTATCTGGCCTAGGGCAGGGGATCTCATCTTTAAAAAAGTTCATTTTCTGATTATTAAAATAAGGAAATTGAACTAAAAGCTTTTCAAGGACTCTTACATCTAAGAATATATATTATTAGCATCACAATAGCACATAAGCTTTATGAATGCAAAGACTTTGTTAATTTTGTTCATTGCTATATCTTCAATGCCTACAACAGTATTTTCTAAAAGATGTTCAATAAATGAATAAAGAGTATTTCAGTTCAGGTTTACAGGGGAAAAATTCATGTTTCAGTGTGAGAAATTAGATGGTTTCCCACTCACGGAAGGCTTCATGAAGGAGCAACACAGTTGAAGAAGGGCCCACCTCCTTGAAAGTTCAGAAGCGACATAATCAGCTCATTTAAAGGTGACCAGAATAAGAGGAACTGACACAAATTAAATTTTAACTAACTGATAAACCACATTTATAATTCATAAATCATAAATAAAGGACTTGCACTATGTGTGTGGCTGGTATTTGTGTTTTATCCAGTTCTCCTAGTCTATTCAGGCTGCTATAACAAAACACCATAGACTGGGTGGCTTATAAACAATCTGTTTATTTTTCACAGTCGTGTAAGCTGAGAAGTCAAAGATCAAGATCCTCGCAGATTTGGTGTCTGGTGGGGGCCCGCTTCCTAGTGCACCCACAACAGTCTTTCACTGTATCCTCTCATAGTAGAAAGACAAAAGCACTCCCCTGAGCCCCTTTTATAAAGGCACTAATGGCACTGGTGAGGGCTCTGCCTCTGAGGAGGGCTGAGACTGTGCCACTGGACTAGGAACTTCACAAGTGCTTCTCAGTTCCCCATATCCCTTAACCACCCCTTGCCTTTGGTGGAACAGGAAGGCTAAATTGGACTAGAGTTGGGCATTTCCTTTCTCCTTTGTAAGACTAGAACCGGCTAGAGTAGTGTATCTCCTTTCTCCCAGGTCAGTTAGGTTCTCATAAAGACTAGCAGATGAGGCTCTGATTAAATAGTTGCTCCTGGTGGCCGGCTAAATACACTGTGACTTGCTAAATACACAGTGCTCAGTGCTCTGGCTTTCAAAAGCATTCCTTTCCCTGCCCTCTGCCTGAAGCAGGAGGGGATGTTTCTCCTCTATTCACTCTGAGAACCAAGTCGAGCTCTTGGAGATAAAACTTGCAAAAGTGTGGGGACTCCAAATAACTGGGTCCCCCTGGAGGTTTTATATCTGACTTCTCCACACTAAGCCTCCAGCGATCTATCAACCACAGTTCAGGTTTTCCTATCCTGGTTCTAGTTCCCACAGCGGTTTCATCTCCTGGATTTCTGCTCTGTTAAAATGAGATTCTCTGTATTAATCTGTTGATCTCTCCAGTTTTGGAGATAGCAGTTTGCCCTGTGACCTTGCTTCTTTTACCCGTTAAGAAGAGTTGTTGCTTTTTCAGTTTGTTCAGCTTTTTCCTTGTTAGAATGGAGTGGCGACTTCTAAGCTATTAATATGCTGAACCAGAAACCACGTAATGTATTTTTTAGAAACACCTAAAAGTATATTGCTCTTTTTTCTGACCTAAATCCAAATGACTTTGAAAAGGGATTATAATTAAGAGCAAAATTAAATTACTTATCTCCTAGCAATGAGAAATGAATTAATTGCCTAACAGCATAACAGTCTTCTGTTATGCTCTGTGGTTATTTTATTTTAGCCACCCTTATCAGCTTTATTTTATTTTCTACCATTTTTGGGACTTCTTTTTACAATATTCTTATTAATGTCATCAGCCCTCTTAACAGAAAGCAAAAGTTTTAAATTATTTTCATTTACATTATTTCATGGTGTGTATTCTACTGTTTTGTTGCTATTTACTTTAAATTTTTTAAATCATCAATAAAATATTTTGAAAGCAATGCTTATGGAATAGTCTTTCTCAGTTAACATGTCAAAATAATGTTGTTTTCTTTAAAGATACATGGCAACAATCTAAAGAAAGAACTGCAGTTTCTTTATACCCTCAACCATACGGGTGTCATATGTGATAAACAAAATGGCATGACTGGTTCAGAGCTCTAAAATGGAGTCAAGAAGCCACTGTAAGTCAAGAAGCCACAAGTAAGCTGGGTCAAACCACCACAACCACAACATCCTAGAAAACAGCTGAATTTTGCCAGCCCTGCAGCTCTTAAGCAGCAACAACCAATGAACTATAGACTCTTACTAAACTAGCTGCCTCCACTAATGATAATTATTTTAAAACAATTTGTGTGATCACCCTCAGTGTCCTCTCAAAAATCACTACTCCCTTTCCTCTTTTGGAACACAATTTGGCTTCTAGTTGAACCTGTGTCTCCTGAATTCCAGTTCCTAAGACCCCAATAAATGCCTTGTCTTAACGCTTTACAGTCTGGTCTTTCTTTTCTTGATAGACAAGAGCTACTGGAAGCTCCAGTCTACTGCGTTTTTTTTGGTACACATAGTTATTTATAAATGCAAAATTCAGATGGCTATGCTAGCTTCTCCTCTTGGCAGTGGGGTGGGGCTTTGGGAGTTAATAAAATGAGTTTATTTCAACCCCAAAGTTTGGAATATGTGAGCCTGGAAAAGAGAAAAAAATAGAGTCCAATTTATCTTTTTATTAAATACACTATTTTTTCAGTCTGCTGAAGGTGACTCAGAGTTAAAAAGAAAATTCAATAAACGTCAATTTAACTTCTACCCTATGTCAGGATCCTTTCTTGGAAACATGGTATTTAGTTTGCTAATATTAACATGCAGAGTGGCAGGCAATGTAAAGTCAGAAGGAAGTAAGAATTGAAACATGATAGTATTGATGCATAAAGAGACAAATGGATTATTATGACAGGATAGAATCCAGAAATGAGACTATGTATGGATAAATATGCAATAATAGATAAGGATAGTAAAACAACTCAATGGGGAGGGTATAGTCAGTAAAATGAGAGAAAAAAATTAGGTTGAATATCTCCTTACACCATATGCAAAGAAGTAAATTCCATGTGGATTAAAGATGTAAAGGCGAAAATCAAAACTGCAAACACACTGTTAAAAAAAAAGAAAACTATGTTTATAACTTTGGGATAAAAGAGACTTTTTTAAACATTGTATAAAACACGGAAGCCACAAATAAAATACTCAAGAGTCATAATTTTCACTACACCAAAATTAACTTTAAAAATCAGAAAGCAAACTACAGATTGGGAGAATGTATTGTCCACCTACATAACAGAAAAAATGATCAGCATTCAGAATAGATAAACTTCAGCTAGGAAGAGTACATTTTCAATCTTTGAGATGAGGAGATTACTTCCTAGAATAGATACGGACTTCACACAAATCAATGAGAAATAATAGGAAATTGTAAAAACACTTTAAACTTTGATGCTACTATGTGTCGAAGAGATTGTCAGAAGTTTGATGTTGTTGTATATTACTGGTAAGGGTGTAAACTAGCACATTTTTTCTAGGGAATGATTTGTCGGTGCTCTTAGAAGTTAAAATATGGCTACTCTATCACCCAGCAATTGTACAGTTCAATATATTCATGAAATAAATATTTGTGTGTAGAAGAAAGCATACATGGCATTCACTGTGACATTGTCTGTTACAGTAAGTTGAAAACACCAAAATATCCATGAATAAAATAATGATTATGGAAGGTCATACAATGGACTGCTATCCAGCTCTTGGAAAGAATAAGACGTCAATATTCACACGTGAAAAGATCCCTAAGGTGTACTACAAGGTAAAAATGCAAGTTGTAGAACAATATTCACATTATAGTCCCATTTAATTTAAAGACTAGTTACATAAAGTAAAACTATATATTCCTATATACACATATGTAATAAACTCTTATTTAATTATGCTATACAAAATGTTAAACTAATAATGGTGGGTATTTCTTAGGAGGTAGCTGGGAATAGGAATAAGGCAAATGGAATCTATACTTTGTCTTAGTACATTTTCTGTTGCTTATAACAGAATACCAAAAACTGGGTAATTTATAAAGAAAATAATTTCTTATAGTTATGGAAGCTGAGAAGTTCAAGATTGAGGGGCTGCATCTGGGGGTGACCTTCTTGCTAGTAGGGACTCTGCAGAGTCCCAAGGTGGCACAGAACATAACAGTGAGGAGGCTGAGCATGCTAGCTCAGGTCTCTCTTCATCGTCTTATAAAGCCACCTGCCTCACTCCCATGATAATCCAATAATCCATTAATTCATTGACCATTAATCCATGAATAAATGAATCCATTCAAGAGGGAAAAACCCTCATGACCCAACACCTCTTAAAGACCCAGCCTCTGAATACTGCCACAATGGGGATTAAATTTCAACACAAGTTCACAAGGGAACAAATATTCAAACCATAGCACTCTTTATCTGCATTATTTGAACATTTATAATAAAAATTATATATTTAACATTTCTATAATTGTAGTCAATCTTAAAGAGATCACAATGATTATAAACACAGGAATTTCAAAAAGGTACAGTAATACAAGGCTGTCAGGGCCATCTTGAAAATTGTCCTAAATGACATAAATGTTTCTATTTAAATACTTTTATTATATTAATAAATAAATTCTTTTATTATATTAATAATTAGAATTTTTAGTAATAATACTATTTAAAGGATATTTCAACAGCTAACTCCTTTTGCTTTTCATTTCAATTTGATTTTGACAATGCTTCCCATCCTGTGAAACTTTCTATAGAAGTCTATGCTGGCTCATCACCTCTACCATTAAACCGAAGATCTGCATGCTATACATATGAAGATACATGACTCCACTTTTGAAAGGGTCATTTTATATTTTTGCTTTGACGTCAAATGCGATTTTTATCCTGAAATAGTATAGTTAGCACCAAATTAAATCTCCAGAGCATAATTCCTAAATAACGCTATTAGCTCCATTTTCACCCTAGACCATGAGCACTTTTTTAACTGTTCCAGCACTTATTCGAGGTGCCCTGATATCATGCATCCTGGATAAATATCAGGTGATGGATAGATGGATCAATAGATGACCTGATATTTGGAAACCACTACAGAGATAAGTATGCCTGACCTCAGACTTTCATTTTAAATCTTTCCTTAAATCTTTCATAAGCACCATAAGGGCATCCACGCCCAATGAAGTAGTTTTACAGCTTTATTAGAAGACATTTAGGGATCAGGGTGCAGAAATGCTTAATAAGTACATAAGGCCTAAATAGGGTACCCTGCCACTCTGTGACCTTGTACATTCTTTATTACAAAATTGCATGTACCTACCCTGAAAAACAGATGCCTATATTTTGATTCCCCCAATCAATAAAAGCAATTAGCTTTTGCATGATGTTTTCCATGTGCAAAGTAATCTCATATATGTTACCCAGAAAACCCCTCTTTATAATTGCGAACCACTTTTCCACATATTCCCTAATTCCAATAGCCTATCTTTCTTTCTTCCTCCATAACAATGAACATCTTCTAGCATATTATATAATTTATTTATATAATCTCTTTATTGTCTGTCTCTTCTCTATTTTCCCATCTCCAAAAAACCCACATCCACATGCATTCTAAGATATGTGAGGGAGAAGAATTATGTTTCTTTTCTTCACTGCTGAATCTCCCATGCTTAAAACACAGACTGGTACACAACAGGTGATTAGTAAAATTTTGCTGAATAATGGAATGAATACAGTCCTTACAACATTTTTAAATTTTTTTTTAAATGGGTAAAATTTGTGGATGAGGGAGTTTGACTTTCTTTTTTAACTGTCTCCTTTTTTTTCTTTCTTTTTTTTAATTGTACTTTAAGTTCTGGGGTACCTGTGCAGATCTTGCAGTTTTGTTGCATAGGTACACACATGTTATGGTGGTTGCTGTCTCCAAACCCCCTTCACCTGCATCCAGCATTTCTTTTTCTTTTTTTGAGACTGCCTCACTCTGTTGCCCAGCCAAATGAACAGTAGGCTCACTGCAGGCTTAATCTCCTAGTCTCCGGTTTCAGGCAATCCTCTCCCCTCAGCCTCCACCCGCCACCACATCTGGCTAATTTTGGTATTTTTTTGGTAGAGATGGGTGTCAAGTCACTTTGTTGCCCAGGATGGTCTTGAACTCCTGGGCTCAAGTGATCCTCCTACCTCACCCTCCCAAAGTCCTGGAATTACAAGTGTGAGCACCTCCCCCAGTGACTTTGGCTTTTTGAATATTAGAAGTATAACTCCAGTTCTCCCCACTTTGCTTTGGCAATGAAATTACATGTCAACATTAGCAGCAGCAGCAGCATGATTTGGGTTTTACACGAATGCAGAAAGATCTTCTAAATTCTAAGACAAATAGCTGTTTCTCACAGGTCAGCCTGTTGCATTTCATTTCACCTTTGTCTGCATCACTTTGGGTTCAGCACAGATTGAAACTGAGGGTGAAGATGGGGAATAATGCTGTAGACAGTCAATATGGACACCAGTTTTCTTCAAAGGGTTTTAAAAATCACAGTAAATTCATTTGCAAAGAGAATGTATATACTATGGCATATAGTCAATACTACTGTAAAACATATACTGCCCCAACTTGTCTTATGAAACACTTTGCAGCATCTGTGTATAATCAGATCTATTTATTGGCATTATGGACAGTCAGATTTGTTCATATTCTGAGTACATGAAACCTTTGTAGGAAAGAAATTTGAATTTTATCTCAGCTTGAGCAGATTCAGAGTCATGTGAAGAAACTGGAGTAAGAAGGATGCTGGTCTTACCTTCCCATCTCCTCTTGCCTTCATTCTGTCCCTGCTCCCCCGCCCCACCAGTCTGCCACCACTCCCCACCTCCTGTCACACACCCACACAATTTGGCTTTCCTTACGTATTCTTCAACATTGGAGTAGGGTAGGGTAGAGCAGGAAACAGAGAAAAGGACACACGTTTTTCCAAATACCTCTTACTGCTGAAGACCTCTCTGGCTGTCTTTTTCTTCTCTTGGTTGTCATTTTTTTTTTTCTCTCTTGCCACGGCTGGAGTGCCATGGTGTGATCACAGCTGACCGCAGCCTCAAACTCCTGGGCTCACGTAATTCTCCCCCCTGAACCTCCCACCTCCCAAATAGCTGGGATTATAGGACCACACCACCATGCCTAGCCAATCGTTAAATACTTTTGTAGAAACAGAGTCTCACAGTGTTGCCCAGGGTGGTCTCAAACCTTTGTCCTCAAGTGATACTCCTATCTCAGCCTCCTAAAGTGCTGGAATTATAGGCATGAGCCACCACATCCAGACTGGCTGTCATTTTACTCTATGTGGCAGGTGACATAATAGGTTCCTCAGAAAACGTCAAAGAAATCTTCACAGAGTGGTTTGCGAATGTGAGAGAGACTTTCCAGCTTAAATTCCCCCAGCTCCCTCTCCTCTCATCTCTTGCTTTTTGGATTCCTACCTCAGCAAGCAGCTCTCTGCCATAAGGTCCTCTTGAGACAGATGAAATCTTGCTTCTGTTCACAGGGTCCGTCTACCTGACCCACACACCCATGACACATCACACATTGGGAATGTAGATTTCTCTCATACTTCTCCTATGTATTCACCCTGTCATGTCTTCCCTGCTCCTTCCTCCTGTTCCAGTAGGCAATGGGGACAGAACCACAAGCACGCCACCTCAGCAGACATCCATCCAAGATGGGAGATAGCTGCCTCCCTTCGTTATGGAAATGACAGTGTAGTCATGACTCAGAGACTGAGCGCTTGAGCCACACTGCTCAATTCAAGCTACAGTGCCTCTGTTTACTGCTCCTGTGACACTAGGCTTGTTTTTAAATTTCTCTGTACCTTAGATACCTCATCTATAAAATGGAGATAATAGTATCTCCTACCATAGGGTTACTATGAAAATCAAATAAGTTAATTCTCATAAAAAATGCAATCAATATATCTTGTCTATTATCAACCCAAATTTCTGTTAGTGGTTGTTAGAAACCCTTTTGGGGGTCAGGGAGGATGACTTCCACCCCTTCCCTACCCTGCCAAGGGAGCATAGAAAAGGCTCAGCATGCTCCTGTTAGTCAGGGACCACTCTAACACTCCTGCTCAGTTCCTAACTCCATCCGCTCTCACCTGCACTTCTGCAAATAGCATCCTAACCAGACACCTCTTGTCCCACCATCCATTCTTCCTGCTAAAACAAAGACAATTTCCTGAAAGCAGAAGTCAGTCTTTTTTTCTCTAGAGCACCATATAACAAGTATTTTAGACTTTGCATGACAGAAGGCAAAATCAAAGATATAATGCAGGCACTTTCAGAGCAAAAAAGAAAAAAAATTTTTAAAATGTTTATTGACAGAATTTAAAATACGATAATAATTAAGTACAATATTCTCAGAATACAAGTGAATTAATAAAAAGTAAGTGATTATTTTGGAAGGAATAACAGTTTGCTTAATTGGGACTCAAGTTAGTGTTTCCAAACCTCAAAACAATTGCAAATGTTCACTTGTTAATGCTGATCTGAAATGGAACTTAATGTTTCATCTTTGAAAATGTTCCTTGCACAAAGTTGATACTACAAGATTGAAGCTTAAAGATTATTTAAAGTTTTCAGGAGTTGTTACTATACATTTTACAGTAATTGAGCCATTGAAAACTTGGGTAACATGTCAGAAACAAGGTATGAAAACTAAAATAATCACTATGCACTCCTGCTGTTGTGAACAGAAAATGAACAGTGCTATTTTCAAGGTATTTTCAGTAAAGCATCCTAGAAAATAGACTCAAAAGAGCTTGTAGAAACTATCAAAACATGGAAAGTGGAATCAGTTAATTTTAGAAATCTTCTTTTGATGCTGTGAATTTGAATCAAGAACAATAGGAAAATTTCTTACTCAAAATATATTAGTAATATTTTGTAACATGAAGGGAAATTATGTTAGAACATATTAATAATATATATTGTTATCTGGATTAAATTTGATAATCTTGTAACTATTAAATGTGCACAGTTGTTTAGCAGAACAAAATCAATTAAGAAACAATCTTCAACTTCAGATATCACATATTTAAATGTCATAAAATTAATTAAACCCAAACATCAGTTAAAGAAACTTAATAACCTATGTAGAAAGAAAGTGTAAGTATATATACAGAAAAATGTGCTAAAAACATAAAATGGAAAAGACTAATATAATTCTATTCAAGAAAGGAGATTATTTCTCAGTATCTCTATATCATGCTAAAAATATTTTTAAAGGCCACACTCAATAAATAGACAATGTTTACCCAAGAAAAGTTAATGTGCTTAATGTCCTTCAATAAAAAATGCATTCATATTCATAGTTTGGTTGTTTTCTACTTCATGGAGTTTTCAAGTAAAAAACATGTTTTTCTTCTACTTCATAAAACATTATAATTCAGCCCTGAGAGAAAATTGTGTTAAGAATACAAGATTTCATGCTTATGAGCAAAATATGTGATATTTTTCTATAATAATTATGATGAAATTACTGAAGCCAAAAGGAATGTGGTATAACACCTGGAAGGTTCCTAGCAATTTATTTAGATAATCGTTCAGATCAGAGTGGTTACTTCACTCATAGAGATACAGGGTCGGAGTCATTTTGATGAGGACCTTATTGCAATAATAATATAGCAGTAGATGTGTGATGTTCATAATATAAAGGCATTAAAGTGGTATAAATGTAAAATTTAAAGGAGAATGCATCCTCCTTTAAGAGTGAATGAATGTACATATGAAAGAACAGTGGTGAATGTATCTATGTTTTTGCGAGACTGTCTATACTCAGAGCTTGATTTTAAGGTGGGTTATTGTCCGGGTGCTTTTAAAAGGCAAAAAATATTCCAAAATGCTATTTTAGATTCTTATTTAAGGATTATAACAGGATCACACTGTAAGAAGAATAAACTAGTAGAATGGCAACTAGAAGAGACAATTATTAATTCTCACCGCAATAGTTGCAATGGATATGAAGCTTATGTGTCATCTATCTACCAGTATTTGATGGAAAGCTCATTTGTTTCACACAATAATCCAGAGAAGTAGGTACCATTATTAGCCCCCTCCTCATAGTAGAGAGAAGGAAGCAGGAGTGATGTAACTTGCTCCAGTTTGTTCAGCTGGTAAGCACCCATGCCTGTATTTGATTCCAGACCTTCTGCCACTTCACTTCCCACTACACTAGCTGTTAAAGCAGAAGATACATGAACCAAAATCAAAACTAGAGCCCCTGGACAATAACCCACCTTAAAGTCAATCCACTTTCAACTATGTCATGTGGGAAGACAGTAATAATAATGTTAATAACAGCTAACATATGGATTGTGCTTACTATGTGCCAGGCACTATTCTAATCAGTATTGTAATATATAGTTATAATTATTTTACCCATAAGGCAACTGCAGCCCAGGAAAATCAAGTCACTCGCCAAAGATCATTTTGAAAGTGACAGAGCCGTGGTAGCAATCCTGGGGTCCAATCAGGTCCAACTAATGATAGTAGAGAAAGTCTTCGCCTAGACTCCTGTATCAGCTAAGATCCGATATCCTTCGGCTGACTCCCTCTTTCCATACCACATACAAAGTGGCCTTTGTAAAATGTAAACCTGGTAATAGGAACCCCTGGTTAAGCTCTCCCAGTGGCTTCCCACAGTGCTTCACAAAAATACGACATTAGAGACCCCAGCACTGTCTGAGTCCTATCTACCTTCTGGTCTTGTTTCCCACTGAACTTCCCAATATCCTCTATGTCAGCTGCAATGGTTTTTCTCGAGTCTCTCTACACCCCACACTGCTTTCTCCCACATGCTCTCGGCACAGATTGCTCTTCTGTGCAGAGCCCTGCTCTATCTCTCTTCATTGTCTTCCAGTTCTCAGCTAAAGCATCACTTTCTAAGGAGAGACCTTCCCTGACTCCAACACACATACATATCAAATCCCCTTCTAGTCCCTTTTATGTGCAATATGGCTTCTTTGCAGTACTCATCCGAGTTGCAATTTTACAATTATAATGTAATTATTTGATTAATGCCATTCTCTTTTACTAGTCTATAAATAGAGGGAGGTCAGCACTCTGACTTGTTTTGTCACTTTTAGGTTGGGTTCCTTAAGACAGAGATGTATGCACAAGTATCTGATTTGGGATGTCATTTCAAGAAGCACCAGTAAGAAAATGGGGAAGTAAGACAGAGAAGACAACAAAGCCAATATAGGGTACATTAATGAAGAGTTTGCCATTGCAGGAAACTGAAACATTCTTTTAGGGACCTCTGGGAGACCATGTAGAATGCCTCTCAGAGCCATCCCACCAGAGGTATGAGACACTATGCTACTACTTCATGGCTTCCATCCATAATTGGTTCAGGGTTGCTCTCTGGAAAGTTAACTTCTAGTCATTTCCAGCCAGTCATGCACACAAGCCAAGCTCATTCCTACAAACAGGGAAAGTATTCAGACAGAAAATTGCCAAATATTTGCAGCAAGAAGCAATCAAGTTGTATAGATAGAGTTAATGCCACGGAGTTACTGGTGGTCAATTGACAGCATTTGCTACAGTCCCTCCCTTGTGACCCAACTCATGATCCAAATTATGTTTACTCAGACCTCAGTCCTATCTCAGATATTTAAAATTGGTAAGTATTCACAATTTCTTTAAAAAAAAAAAGAAGACAATAGGAGGATTCGTGGTATAAACTATATTCCCAGTTGCATTGATGCAATTTGTTCAGGCCATACTGATATTAATTTTCTTTCTCTTCTATCACCTATTTTAGGTTGTAATCAAATTCAGCCAGCACTTTGGTCTTGGTCACTGACTCCATAAGGTAAGGTCAACCTGCTTCACCACTGAGGTGTCTAAGCCCTTAAATATGAAACCCGTGTCAGGGCTGTAGTTTCTAGAATAATCTGTTCACTGTTATCGCTATGCATAAAAGCATCAGGAGTCTCCATAAAACTTCATTATGTAGCAACATCCTTATCTCCTAATGATAATTTGGCTTAATTATTCCTTCCTGTAGAGTATCTAATTTCTTTGCCTGATGGTTTACTAGAATGAGGGACCCTAAATAAACTCGTGTAAGCCAATGCTCTGAGTTTAGTGGAACTTTTATTATTGCCCCTGGTTAGAACCAGGACCTCTAATTACTCAAAGCAGACAGGAAGTACAGATTCCCTAGGAATTATAAGGAGAAGGACCATTTCTCAATCTACACTCCTGCAGCAGCTCAGCAAAGTGCTCCCATGATCAGTAGAGAAGCAGCACCAGGATGATACTTTTGGTGATTAAAGTAACAGAATGTCATTGGCAATAATAGCAGAAAAAATAACAGTTGCATTAGATAGTGGTAGCAAATGTTAAGGACAGAAAAATCCTAAAATTAGAAAGATAAATATTCATATCTATATCTTTCATTGATTCTGAATTTATCTTCTATAACTTTATAACTTCAGGCTTCTGCAGAAAAGCTATACAGATCTCAGAGATGCATTTTTTCATTTAGCTAACATGTTTTAATTGATTTTCTACTATGTTGATAGAAATAGCAGATACTGGCTGCAGTGGGGTTAATGGATTGATATTGACAACAACAACAACAATATTAAATAGCAATAACCATTTCTTAACTGCTTTTTGTATGCTGTACTCGCTGCTGTGTGTTTTATATGCATCGAATGTGTACATTTCAAGGGTAAATACAAATAGGGTCACATTTGGTCAGGTATGGTGGATCACATCTGTAATCCCAGCACTTTGAGAGACCAAAGCAGGTGGATCACTTGAGGTCAGAAGTTCAAGACCAGCCTGGTCAACATGGTGAAAATCCATCTCTCCTAAAAATACAAAAATTAGCCAGGTGTAGTGGCATACACCTGTAGTCCCAACTACTTGGGAGGCTGAGGCAGGAGAATCACTTGAACCCTGGAGATGGAGGTTGCAGTCAGCCAAAATCACACCACCGCACTCTAGCCTGGGTGACAGAGTGAGACTTCATCTCAAAAAAAACAAAACAAAACAACAAAACAAATAGGGTCACATTTATAAGAAAACACCAGGTCATGATACTAAAAGAATTCTAGACTTTTTCCAAGACTTCCTTTTTTCATTTGTCACCCAGAATTCCCAGTGGCCTTTAAACAGGTAGTCTAAATGTGATCTAGTATGATTCTAGGCCAAGTCATTTTAAGTAGTTCACCCCTAGGTCTATTAATAATACTTTCCAACTGCTACTCCTCATTCTTTTTTAAAAATATGATTTTATAAAATGGACATAATAATTGTATATAATTTTTACAGACAGTGTGATACATCAGTATACATATACAATGTATAAAAATCAAATTAGGGTAATTAGCATATCCATCACCTAAAAATGTATCTTTCTTCATGGTGAGAACATTCAAAATTCTCTCTTCTAGCTATTTTAAAATATACCATATTTATTATTAACCATAGTTACTCTACTGTGCAATGGAACACTAGAACTTACTCCACCTATCCAGCTGGAACTTTCTACCCCTTGACCAACACGCTCCTCCTTTTCCCAGCCTCTGATAACTACCATTTTAGTCTCTACTTCTAAGAAATCAACTTTTTTAGACTCCACAAATGGGAGGGATCATGAGGTATTTGTCTTTATGAGCCTGGTGTATTTCACTTATGATGTTCTTCAAGCTCATGCATGTTTTTGCAAATGACAGTATTTCATTCTTTTTAAGGCTGAACAGTATTCCAGTGTGTATATATACCACATTTTCCTTATTCACTCATCCACCTTAAACCTAAGGGTTTAAGGACCCTTAGGTTAATTCCATATCTTGTCTATTGTGAATAGAGCTATAATAAACATGAAAGTGCTGATATCTCTTTGAGATACTGATTTCCTTTCATTTGGCTATATATCTGGTAGTGGAATTGCTGGGCCATACAGCAGTTCTATTTTTAATTTTTTGAGGAAGTTCCATACTGTTTTCCATAGTGGCTGTACTGACATCCCTACTAACGGTGTATAAGAGCTCTCCTTTCCCCACATCCTCACCAACATTTGCAATTTTTGGTCTTTTTCATAAAAGGCCACACTCTGTTTTTACACCCGTCCTATAGTTCTCAGGGAGGGAAGGTGAATGATGCTTGCAGCTTTCACTCATTTCTGCCCTTTTCAACCTTTTGCAACACTGTCTGTAGCCATATCTGCTGCCAGAACCCTCTAGAGCATAGAGACTTTCCGCAAGTTGGTATTTGCTCACTGGTGAATCCAATGTACCCTTGGAATTGCAGACTCTCTTCCCACATCACCCAGATGAACCGCTAAGCTCATTGCAGCTGCCTGTGGTGCATTCCCTTGTACACTTACAACCTTCAAAACATTAAGTGTCCACATCTTTCCGCCCACTTCCTAAAGCTTTCTCTGGAACCAAGGTGGAGCTTGCTCAGTCCACATGCAGACTCTCGAACCATCATATTTCTTCTTTATTTATGATGACCTTCTATAGAGCCTTGTTATCACCATCTGCTATCTAGATACCATACTTTATCCTCTATGAGTAAATCAATTGTTTACACATAGCCAAGGACAAATTACATCAACTGATCAGTTTTCAGCTCTTTATCAGCAGTCTGAGAGACATTTTCAAGCTGTTTCAGTAGGCTGACAATATAGAATGCAAGAAGCTCTAAGGTGGAGTGATTGAATAGTGCTGGTGAAGCAAGCAAAAGCCCATGTGGGTCTCAGCTTCGGTCCCTGCTACGTGTATATGGTAGTCCCCCTTTACCCTCAGGGGATACATTGCAAGACACTGATGAATGTCTGAAACCACAGATAGTACTGAATTCTACATATACTCTGTTTTTTCCTCTGTATCCATAATAAAGTTTAATTTATAAATCAAGTATAATAAGAGATTAATAACAATAACTAATAAAAATGAACAATTATAACAATACTGTAATAAAAGTTAGGGAATGTGGTCTCCCCTCCCACACCCTCACCCCCCGCAATATCTTATTGTACTATATTCACCTATTTTTGGATCACAGGTGACCACAGACAACTGAAGCCATGGAAAGTAAAACCATTCATAATGGGGAGACTACTGTATTGTCTCATTTAATTCTCATGGCAACACTCTGAGATAAGTGGTATTATCCTTGTTTAGGGGTGAGGAAGCCAAGACACCTTAATGTGTCTAAAATAATACACTTAACAATGGTCAAAGGTGCATTTGCGGTTTGGAGGTGGGGAAAGGGAAGGTACCATCTATCTAGGGTCATTCTCACTAAAATTGCTAACTAGAAAAGTATCTAAAGCAAAGATTGACTAAAACTTTTAGTAAACTTGTGGATATAGTATAGCTTCAGTTTCTTCAGCACTAACCTAATGTTCTTAAGGTGAGTGGATTTTCTCAGTATACCCATAAGCATCCAGAATGTACATCAACATACTCTTAAGCAAACCACCATTTACAGAGGTACCCAGAAAAGTTTTTATCTTTCTCCTAAGCCAGAAGAAGATCATCAGTTATTCATGGTGAGACTCTATGAAATTTGTAATATCTATACTAACAGCTATTTGGGGTAAAGCTCTGAAAAAAATTAGTCTTTTCAATACTGAAATTAAGTCCAATTTCAGCTTTTCAAGACATATGCCCAACAAAAGACCTAATTATTTCATCATTTACATTTATAAACAATATTTTAGGTACCACATGCCTAGCTAACAAGACTCTAACTTCAAACTTCGTGTATCAGTAAATCATTGTAGTGGCATAAACATGAGACAATTGATGTTCAGAGGCCCATTATGTCTCATGATCAGAGATTTCCATGTGAAAGATGAAATGAATGTCATATGATTGTTGCCTGATTCAGAAGCCCACGTGCCAAAACTGGTGAAGGTGTTATGACTCATGAAAGAAACAAAAACCGTTCATTTACCTGGAATCTTTAACATACTTCAGGAAACAAACAAAAGGCTCTTTGAGAACTGGTTTGTTTTTTCTTTACTTAAAAGAAAGATTCATTGCAGAATCAGAGCCAAAATATAAAAGCAACCCTCAGAGTGTTTTTCAGTAAGAGGCACAGAATTTAGATCATTTTTTTGGCATGTAGAGGGTGTGAGTTCAAAGAAAGGACCCCATGTTTACTTCTTTTAATACAATTGTATATTTTAGTCTGTTTTTGAGCTGTCCTCCTGTAATCTTGCACTTGTCAAGAACAAATCCATTATTAAGTTTCTGTTTGTATCAAAATAGTAAGTTTGTTTCTGTATCTGTGATCTGTGCTTTACTTTCCACACTAACACACACGTATAGCTTAACATTTATCTACATGTTGCCTTACTAAACCCAATCCACTATCTCCTCTCCTGTTTCTCTTGCCCTAGTCTCCTCTTTCTCCATCTCTCCCAGACTATGAGCAAATAGCCTTTGGCCTTATCTCCTACTCACTGATAAAAACCTCTTCCAGAGCCCATTGGAGGCCCTGGAAATAGCCCTTTACCTTGTCAGAGCACTTCCATGTTTTATTATTTCATTCATTTTTCAGCAACATGCTGCTTTTCCTTTTCAATGATTGATTGTATTCGTGATTTCTGCCACTAGATGGAAAATGAGTCCCCTTAAAAAAAAATAATTAGATATTGAAAGACTTTACATCCTCTAAATAAATTCCTAACTGGCATAAACTGCCGTTCACCTTCACCTAATATGCAAATGTGTCACCCTTTACTGTGACTCAAGAAAGGGAGAAGGTATTGAAACAAAACCTTTTAAATATTACTAGAGAGGTGCCACGTCCAGCAACATTTAAAGTTAGCATCCCAAACAAAATATCCTGAGGCTATTTAACGGAAGCAATTGTAAACCATGGGTTTCCTGGCATCAGGTAAAGCCAAAAAATAGTGGAAACAAGGATAATTATAGACCTTAAATTTTCTGCCCTTTTTGTGACTGAATTTCTTCAGGATATTGACCCTGGAGCGATAAAATCTTGGCACCCATTATTTCACAGTGAAAAGTGTTTCACTTTTTTCTTAAGTATTGAAGTAGTTCATGATCTTAAAATGGATTTAGTGAAAAGGCAGCAGCTTTCTATTATTTTTTTTCCATTTGTTCCAACAAGATCACAACAAAATGTCAAAAGTAACTTGTATTGGTGTTGTTACCAATTTGGATTGTCTTAGGTTACCTATAAAAGCTGACTTTTGGATACATAAATTGCTTTTGCTTGAAATCTTTCTTTTTCTTTGTTAATTAATTGAGAATGACAAGCGTATGTATACAGTTCAATCTTGCCAAAGAGTTGCTTGTGCCAAAAGCCACTTATTCTTTCTGGGCTTTCATTATTCTAACTCCAAACAGTTTACCAAGAGCAAAATGCAGCAAGATAGTGTCTTTCCGTAGAGACTCAGCATTTAAATAGATTAGGATCCCAAGGCAAATCAAATGCTTCATGTCCTGGGAGTTTAATTCAGCCCTTGTTAATTAATCAGTTGGTATATTGATTATAAGATGTTTAGTTACACCAGAATAAAGACAGAAATAAAATAGCCTTTCTGGATTTTCATATTTTGTCATATATGTAATTAAGGAAAAAAATTTTAAAAACTACTGTACTCAGTCTAAATGCTAACCTCCTAAAATATCTGTGTTTCTGAATAATGGATGTCAGAGTTAAGACTGATGCCACGTTGCATGCATTGCATGATTTGAGAGATAATACACGTTCTCTCCACTAGTCTACCAATCCCTCCATCAATGTTCTCTGACCCTATCTATTAGATTTAGATTATAACCTCTACTTACCTGACACGTTGAGGTAGAGCTCAAATAAGCTGTTTCCTGAAAAACAATTTTAAATATCATAAAGATATAAGCCTCTTAAATTAATGTACTAGTTTCTGTCAATGACTTCTCTTATTGGATGGTAGAGAGCAAGGAGAACAGCAATACCCAATGTCAGGATTTCCCAATGGAAATCCACAAGTTTACTCTCAGTATCACATTTGGGGGTAGTAAGCCCTTGGCTAGTAAAAGAGAATAATAGAGGATGCATAACTTTCCCAAAATTTAGGAGAGTAATTCGTGGGTGATAATGAGGCTGGGCTACTGAAGGAGCTAACACATATGTACAATTAAAATTTAAATTCCTCGAAACTAGGACTGGGGAAAACTATTATATTTAACCCCTTTCTCTAAAGAACACTTCTGTTTAATTCATTCGACCAACACTGAATGCTAACCATGTGCTGGAAAGTGCTGTAGGCACTGAAGATTCACAGTGACATCATTTGATTTACATTTTAGAACTATCACCCTGGCTCCTATGCGGAAAAAAGACATCAGAATGACAAAGTCAAAGGGAGAGAAGTGAGGAAGTCACTCCAGTAGTCCAGGAGAGAAATAATAATAGCTTGAGGTATGATAGTAATCATGGAGGTAGTGCTAAGTGATAGGATCCACAATACAGTTTGAAGGTAGAGCCAACAGGACTTGCTGATAGACCAGAAGAGATATAGAAGAGACCTAAGAAAATACAAGACGAGACATGACTATTGCAGAGATGGAAAGTCTTTTGGAAAGACTCAAGGGTTCTCTTTTTGAGATGTTGAGTGACATGGAGTAGACAGTTAAAAATATGAACTCAAAAGTTCAGAGGAAAGGACCAGCTGGGAAAAGGTGGAAGTGGTTGGAAAAAGGTGTTCAAAGATGGGTGCCTGGATGTGATCAACTAGGCAATGAATATAGAAAGAGAAAAATTCCAAACCATAGGGACTCCAACACCTAGAATTCAAGAAGAGAACAGGAGCTGGAAAAGAGATTGAAAAAGACTATTCAGAGAGATAGAGTGAGAAGTAGGAAAGTTCAGTGTCCTGTTAGCTAAGTGAAGAAAAGGTTTCAAGAAGGAGGGAATGTTTAATTGTGTTAAATTCAGCAGAAAGTAGAACAAGATGAGAAATTAGACTTGACTACTCATTTGGCCACATCAAGTCATCAGGGACCATTGACTTTGACAAGAGCAGTTTCAGTGAAATGCTGACTATGAAAGTCTGGTTTGATGGTGAACATGTCACTGTGATGGACTCCTCAGAGCGGGAAGTAAGGTAGTAGAAGTAAGAATGTGAACAAGAGTTTCCAAGAGATTTTCAATGAAAGAAAACAATGTACGGGGCAGAAGCCAGAGAGGGACATTAGGTCAAGTGAAGCGTTTGGCATTTATTGATATGTGCTTAAGGAAGTTGGGATTCTTTAGGTGATAAAAGGAATCATGACCTGGAAGTCATGACAAGAAACAACAACTATCTTGCTTTTAGTTAGGGGGCAGCATAAGAGAAAACAGTCATTTATGTACCGTATAATTTTGAAAGTTTATGTTTTCCTGTTTCCTTGACACCACCACAGATAGGCTGTGCATCCAGCGCAGGTGCACCA
>PVKP010008406.1:0-24311 GCA_004027715.1 Plecturocebus donacophilus
GTGGACGTCCGGCTTGTTGGTGATGAAGTTTTTTCTGTTTCTTAGTTTTCCTTCGGGGGGCGCTCCTTCCCCACAGAGCTGGGCCTTCCCGGGTTCAGCTGTGCTTCTCAGTCCTCAGCACTTCCAATTGTTGTTCTCCTTGTGGGGATGGGACCAGCCGAGCCCGACTAAAAGGGCACCACCCAGTCCCGCACACTCCTCACCGAGAAGCGTCGCGCCGGCCAAAAGAGTTGCACTGGCGACCTGCGTGGCTCCCTCGCCGGGAATCTCCCAGTCCGTGGGCATCAAATATTCGTCTGCATTTGCGGCTTCCACTCACTCTCTGCGCCCTCACCGCGAGCCACAATCCCGAGCTGCTGCTACGTGGCCATTTTGGATCTCTCTCCGCCCGGTGATGAAGTTTTTCAGTTTCTTAGTTATCCTTTGGCGGACGCCGGTTCAGCTCTGAGCCAGACCTTCCTGGGTTCGCTGCGCCCGCTGTGAAACTCTCAGTCCTCAGCGCTTCCAATTGCTGTTTTCCTTGTGGGGATGGGACCAGCCGAGCCCGTCCATCTCACACACTCCGCACCGGGAAGCGCCGCGCTGGGTGCTGGCAAAAGAGCCGCGCCGGCCAAAAGAGTCGCGCCGGCGACCCGCGTGGCTTCTCTGCCGGGAATCTCCCGGTCTGTGGGCAAGAAAAACTCGTCGGAAAGTGCGGTGTCTACTCGTTCTCTGCGCTTTCACTGGGAGCTACATTCCTGAGCTGTTGCTAGTCGGCCATATTGGATCTCTCCCCCTACATTTTAGATTTATTAACGAACATAATGATATATGGTTTCTGCAAAAAGATATATGTATAAATTTTAACTTAGGTATTTATTTAGTTCATTAGGTTTAATATTCAATTGTTTTAAAATGTTTAGCTTTAAGATGATTTCTATAAAGTCTACCATTTGGGAGTCTTTATAATTTAACTTTTAGATCATTTAAAAGAGAATATTGATATTCAGGCTACAAAAGAGATTAACAGGCATTTAATATTTAATATACACCCTGTCTCTTAATGCTTTTAAATCTTAAAAATTTGGAATAAATTGATAGACTGTCAGAATACTTTGTGTGATTAAGAAAACTAATGGTACAAACAATACATCTGGAGAGTAAACTCATAATCATTTTATATTTTTATTAAAACAATTGATTCTAGGAAATCATGACATCAATAGATTCTTTCCATTTGTTCAGTTATTTAGTATTAAAAATTATTTTTTCAATCTTTACAATGTACATTTGTATTTACATTTACATTATGAAAGGCACCAAGATGAATTAGACATGGATCTGGCATTAAAGGGCTTGCAGTTTAAGGAAGTAACTATGACAAATATACTATAGACCCTAATACATTAAATAGGTAGAATATAAACCACCAGAAAATGCATATAAAAACAAGAGATTATCTCCAGTCACATTAAGTAAAGGAATCACCATTGAATACGTTATATTAGAATTTGGTCCTTAAATCTGTGTATGCATATCATTTAAAAATGTTTTTGACTGCAAGTAACCCAAATCAAAGCATCTTAAGCAACACAGGGGATTTCTTAGCTTGTGTCACTAAAAGGGTTCACACAGAGAGCACTGATACAGTTCATTAGAGTTTCTGTTTTATCTCTCTCTCCTCTATTTTCCTTGACTAGTAGGAGGGTGGCAGGAGTGAATTCTGAAACTCACAACTGTGCACCACAATCTACAGAAGAGACACTGCCTCAGTATTTCAGGAAAGGGTTCTGAGATCTACTTTGATTGGTGTGCATAGGTTACAAGTTTGCCCTTAACCTGAGGCCAGGATGAAGGAATGTGCATACTGGCATAAGTGAACCAAGGCTCATCCCTGGATCTGAAAATGGGGTTTGATTTTCCCTGAGTATTCGGCTACATGGTGAAGAGTTTTAGGGTATTACAGTGAGGTTGTGTGTACTGTTGGAGATGGGAAAGAAGAATGGATCCTGAGTAGGAAGCCTACAATGTCCAGTGGAGTGTGATTTAGACGTTCACATATGAGGAAGGTTATTCAAGCATAGTAGATTGTGTGAACAATATGTGAAGGAAGGAATATATAACGTGTATATAGAGAACACTGATTATTTCAATTTGGCTGAGATAGAGAATTCCTGAAGGGAAGTTATTGGAAATAACATCAAAAGTAAATTGGGATCGGATGGTAGAATACCTTGAAAGCTAGGCAGTGAAATTTGGGATTTATTCTGTAGATGATGGGAGGTGCTTAAGGTTTTGAGCAGTAGACCAGCATGTTCAGAGTTGCTTTTAAGATTTGTATTTGTCGGTGCTAGGTTTTAAGAGATGTGGTCTTGTTCTGTCACTGAGATTGGAGTGTAGTGGTACAATCATAGCTCACTACAGCCTCAAACTCCTGAGCTCAAGTGATCCTCAGCCTCCTTAATAGCTAGGACTGTAGGCATGAGCCACCATGGCAGGCTAATTTTTTTTACTATTATTATTATTGTTATTATTACTTGAGAAATACAGTCTCACTGTGTTACCCAGGCTGCTCTCAAACTCTCAGCCTCAAGCAGTCTTCCCTCTTCAGCCTCGTAAAGCACTGGGATTAAAGGAATGAGCCACCATGACTGGCCTAGTGCCAGGTTTTATAAAAAAAAAATATTGCAAGTGAATAATGATTTTTGGCTTCAGTACCTAGATGAATGGTGAGGTCATATTCTGACACGGAGAAGAGAAAGAGATACAGTTTGTGAATGTCTAACTTTGGTGTCTAGGAAGACAATTGGTTCCTTACTAGACAGAGAACACACAATAGGGAAAAATTAGGGATGAAGAGAGATGAAGAACCAATATTTGGATATATCAAGTTAGCTCTTCATGGATCTATTGAATGGTAAGCCCTTTAGAATTCAATTTTTCAAAGCTTTTTATCTTGCAGGTAAGTGATTTAATATTCACAGAATGTAGTGACCTACTCAATTTACATTGTTTTACATTTTGGTGCTAGTTTACGTATGTGGTTCATTTGACTTCGGTGGTCAGTATTCTATCTATTTTATATGGTTACCTCCCTACTTGACATACAGATTGGCAAATTTTGCCATAATAGTAAATAATGCCTAACATTTATTGAGGATTGTTTTATTTCAGGTATTGTGCCAAGCCATTTTCACTCTTATTAATAGTATTTGATTGATAAGTCTAATTAAAATCATAATATCTAATGTTACCAAATACTTACAACATGACTTTTCACTGTGTCAAGCAATTTGCATATATTATATACTGTGCTTTTAATAATCATCCTATTAGGTAGTATTGCTATTCTCATTTTACAGATTGGAAAATTTATACTTAAAGAGGTTATGTAACTTGAAGAGATTACACAGCTTGATGGGGCAGAGCAGGATTTGACTTCGTGATAGTTGTTGCACTCAACCAGTGCACATTGCTGTCTTCAAAATCACTCCTAAAAGGGTATTATGGCTTGATGGAAGAGAAGCAGTAGACTGGAGATAGTTGTGCTTGGAAATTAGAAATGTGACACTGACGGTACGTCTGGAGGTCAGTGCTAACCTGGCTGATGATATAGATGTCACACTTATGTACATAAAGTTGAGAATTGAAATCATGAGTTTAGGTTCTGTTTATGATATTCTAGAAGGAGAAGAGATGAGGGCTGCAGTCAGACTCTGGTTCCAAATAATAAGATTGAGCAATCATGAAAGTAGGAGGCCATCAGGAGAGTTTAGTGACAAAGAATGCAGTAGAGATGATGGTTTTCAAAACAAAGATGGCTAAATTCTCCAGTGTTGCAAGAAAAGCCCATTAGATTTGGTAACAAGCAGGTCATTGGAAGCCTCTTAGGAGCCTAGTTTTTGTCAAATGGCAATTGCAGAAGGCACAGGAAATAGGATTCATGAATAGATATTATTTATATTTGGAGAGAGATTCCACTGGAGGGGGAAATCTTGAAGAATCATGAGGTAGGTAAAATATGTAATGAAGCCTGATATTGGAAGTTATGGGGAAAATATAATGTAAAACTCTAGAGGAAAAGTTAACTGCACAAAAGAAGACTAAAGAGAAAAGTGAAATTAATGAAGATTAGGAAAAAAAAAACGAGTAAAGTCAAATTGGGAAAATCTCATGGATGATCTCAGTACTCTCAGTCAAGTGTATGTCTAAGTCATCAGTGTGCTTTTTTGTGATATTTTTGCCAAATACCACATGTACCCTAAGAATCAATTTCCTAGAAACTAAGATTATTAAAATTTAAATCCAGCTGCCAAAAATATAAGCTACCTAAAATAGGAACAAGGCAAAATAAAATTGCCTACCCATGTACATGCTTGATAAAAATGTATAACCTGTAATGTTGTATCCTAAGTGAATGTAAGTTTACTGTATATAAACTTGTGAAGTCTAAAATTTTCTCTGTTTGCTCATCCTATGTGCTTTTTTTTCCTGATGATCTTTGGTTGGATTATTCCAAGTATAGTTATCCACCTTCTATTTTCACCCTTCATGCAAAATGAGACAGATTGTGTAGTCAGTTTAACATAATAGTTAACACTTAGCACTAATTTTGTTTTAGGAACTGTTCTAATGTCTTACACGCAATCACTTATTATACTCACCTACCATATGAGTTGGATTATTTTTATGCACGTTGTAGATGAGGAAACTGAAATATAGAGTTTACATACTTGTTGATGTATTAGCTGTTGGCATTTTGTTATGATTAAGCAAAATTATAATAATCATTTTAAAACTTTTAACGATTAACTTGACCTTAGTAAAGTTAATCTCATCTCTTATTTTTAAATGAGAATAATTATAGAATATACCTCTTGTCAATGTGAATTAAATTAGATAGTTTATATAAAGAATCTGAAAAAATTGTAAGCACAAGTAAATATTGGATCAGTGTGAATTAATAATGATAGGTAAAAAAGTGTGGGTTTATGACTCAAAGTGAAGTCTTTTTATTTCTCTGTGCACTAATAGAATGAACTAACAAACTCTTTGATCAAAAGTAAAAATGTAAAAATTCCCATAGTTTCTTCAGTTTAGAAAGTACAATTATAGCAGATAGATGCACAAAGTAAACCAAATTCAAGACCTAGAGAGCTAAAGGGTATTCTTTTTCTCCGTAAGCTGTCTGCTCCACTGTGAAAGTAAAGGGCTATCTTTTGTAAAATACAGTTTTTAAAGCAAGTAGAAAAACGTTGCATTGGAAAATAAGGCTGTACCTGTGTTTACATCAAGTCTACTCTCCAGTCTCAGAAAGTAAAAACAAACAAACAAAAAGCTATGTTATTTTGGGAGGTGGAGTGTGATAAGGTGCAAAGGGATAAGTTGGTGAAAGGTTGAGATGTATAAAGTATGAACCAGGTTCTCTCAGGCTTATGTTCTTTTTGCCTTGGGAAACTCATTTTTACATACTCTCTCACCGACTACTTTACCCATTTCGTTCTGAGTGTGAAGCAGGAGGCCTTCCCTTTATTAACTTGCTTCCCTGTATTCTGTTCCTAACTGAAAGATTGACATTTATGTGTTTTACATGCTCTGATCAAAATAAATGCTAATGTTTTATTAATATTTAATAATTATAATAGCATATAATGTAGGTATATGCACTCCTCCTTATCATTTCTGCATTTGATAATGATGTAATGACATTTTCAGAAAATACATTTATAAAAAATTAGTCTTAATGCTTGTATTTATCTCATTCTGTGTAAAAGTTAACATAACGGATTAAGTGTTTTTCAGTTAGAAAATAATTTCTAAAACGTATCCTTCATTTAAATGAGGGGGCCAATATCCTAAGCAGCATTCTAAAAGTCTGAAAAAAAAGTTAAGACATCAAAACCCTAACAGTGGTGGAAAATGACTTATGCAGTGACAAGGATTCAATGAGTCATAAATAAGCTATATTAATTCAGAAGCTGCAGGGTGCTGCAGAGATATGGTTGGTACCTTTTGATCTGTGACCAAAAAAAATCCCTTTTTTTCTTCCATGATATGTGGAGATAACCTCGTGGGATTTTTATCAATTGAATTTACAATATTCAGTACTTGAATATAAAAGTAAGAAGAACCATATTCTTAAAAAATGGCCGATTAGGGTCTGTTTGAAACAGTGGCTTAGATTTTAGGTCACTAGAGAACCACTTAATTGAATAGTATAAAACAATTTGTGTCTTTGTCCAGGAAGTAAGAAACCATGGAAATTATTCAAATATGTCACAACTACAAGATTATTTTTATTCCTGTGTTTGTTTGCGTTTATCATGTTTTATGTATTTTGAAAGAAAAGATGCATATGATTATTACTTTTGAAATTGTTGACACTTTAGTATGATTGTTTACTTACATTCAAATAAAGTAATCTTTAAATTTATGCTTTCTGATACATATGTGTTTATATTTTTCTGACATTTTTAGTTTATGATGCAAAATTTAAGCATTGTTGAAGCCAGGTAAATATGACAAATTACTTTTAATGTAAAAAATGGGGATAATAAAATGTCTCACAATACTTATATTTGGCAGTGGAGCAGATAGCTTATATAGGAATAGAACACCATTCTTAAATGGCTAAGAATTTATACATTTTAGCTCTCTAGGCATTGAATTTAGTTTACTTTGTGCATCTGTCTGCTATAAATGCACTTTACAAACTGAAGAAAATATGAGAATTTTTATATTTTTACTTTTGATCAAGAAATTTGTTAGTTCATTCTATTAGTGTACAGAGAAACAGAAAAGACTTCACTTTGAGTTATAAACCCACATTTTTAACCTATTATTGTTAATTCACATGATTCAGTATTTGCTTTGTGCTTAAAACATTTTAGATTCTTTACATGTATTATCTAATTTAATTCATAACAATGACGAGGCATTTTCTATTGTTATTCTCATTTTAAAATAAGAGTTCTGAGATAGGAGATTAACTTTATTTAGAAAGGTCACTAAGGTATCAAGGAAATGATGTCTAGATTATTATAAATGCTCTTTTTCCAGATTTGCTCCTCAAAGAAGGTGGGAAGTACTATATTAATGACATTGTACCAACTGACTTTCTAGGTTTGCCAATAATGAAGTGGGAATGAAAGTGGAGTGGGAGGCGTATATTAACGAAGTATGCTTTCTTTGTTGGCTTTGGCATATTGAAAAGGGAAACATTTCTTTTGAGATAAATTTTCTAGCCATTTCTGCTAAATATCTCCTTTGGCAAGTGTTTAATTTGGATGAACTTGGTCTCAGTTTTTATAGCTGGGTGTTTGCTGCTGTCGTGGGTCATGCTTGTCAGGGGTTGACAACTACATTTAGGATGTTACCCAGCTTCAGGCAACAGCAGGCTCCCTGGAACTCATGACTGCTTCTTTTAACCTCATAGTTCTCAAACTTCTGTAGCTTAGTGGCATTTCAGAACCTACATGAAGGTAATCTGTGCCACACCTTTAATAAGGATTTTTTTTAAATCATGAAGGAAAATAATAGCTACAATTCCTACATTCTTAAGGTTTTTGTTTTTTCCCCTCCCCCTTCAAATTTGGGCTTCTACTATTGCTTGTCTCTTGCAGGATCAATTTTAGAGGTTACATTTGTATTTTAGAGCAAAATTTATTTTTAGTTATTTAAGATATGAGGATAATCACAAATATTTGAAACTTTAAGGAATAGTAATTTTTTCTTTAATGGTTGTTGGCCAAAGAAGAATCTATACTTGTGTTGCTGGGCTTTTGAGATCTTTTTTGATAGTCAGGTTAATATATGGGTAATGCCGAAGTAATACAGCTAGTAGATTGAGTTACATAAGAAAGGACACACAGCTAACTGGATATTTTTAAAGGTGGATTTAAAAGAGTAGACCCTTGGATTGGTGTTCTGTGAATACGATAGCTTAGAGAAATGGGCCAGAAGGCAGGATAATGAGAAACAAAAGAGTACTGATGGTGATTTTTTGTCAAATCAAAAGGACATATAGATGTTTAATGATTTGAACTTGTTGAAAATCACTGATGACATTTTTTTTCTGGATTCGAATCCTAAGCTCTTAAGTCTGAACCTGTGGTCTACTTGGCATTGTTTTTGAATATCTAGAATTTTGACCTTAGTGTGATGCTTATGTTTTGTAGCTGATAGAAGCTTCTCTGATACCAACTGTGCCAAATATTAAGTTTCATTACACACATCAGCTGGTGTTATGCCTGCCCTTGGAAGTAAATGAAGGATTGTGTGCTTTAAATATTACTAAAACTGTTCAAAATCCTCTAAAAAATAGAAAAAAATTGATTCTTGTTGTTAAAAAGGATTTTAATTTAACTCCTGGTTTGGTGATGAGCATACCAAAAATGTTTAGTTTGGGGAATGTGGTGTCAGTTGGAATTTTTGAAACTATACTAGTATTATCCTATTACTGAGTCATTTCTTAGAGGGTAGCTTAGAATTAAACCATCTTGGAAACGAGACAACATTATATCCTCTTTCATTTATTTATTCAACAAACATTAAATTGTTACTCTTATTAGGCAATGTGTTAGTTTTCATAGATACAACAACAAATATGAACTCTCTTTGACTTCATGGATATTGTTATCAATTGGAAAAGACAGTTGTATAAATAGATTATAATTACATGTTTCTATGATAATGGTATACACATGTCATACATACAAAGAAGGAAGCACAAGACAATAATCTGAGAGATGTTTTAACCTAAAAAGATTAATTGTCATGGGGAGGAAATCTGCATAGTGAGAGTTGATTGAGATGAAAAATTTTCAGTAACTATGAGGCAAACTATGTTTAAAAAGCAGAAGTGTTACATGGAAGGTGAGATGATAAACTAGGAATGAGTGAAACCAGAGGATCATTACTTTAATAATAAAATCTCTAGGGAAAACTAGGTTAAAGATGGGGATGTTGACTTCAGGAATTTAAGAATAGAAGTTCGTGTATGAGTTCACATGTACAACTCATATTCCAACTATAGATGGTCCCTGACTTAAGATGGTCACATGATATTTCAACTTTATGATGGTGCAAAGTGATATGAACTGAGTAGAAACCATACTTTGAACACCCATACAACCATTCTGTTTTCTACTTTCAGTATAGTATTTAATAAATTACATGAGATATTCAAACATTACTATAAAATAGGCTTTGTATTAGGTGATTTTGCCTAACTGTAGGCTAATGAGCATATTTAGGTGTGCTATGCTAAACTATGGATGTTAGGAAGGTTATGTATATCAAATGCATTTTCAACTTAAATACTTTTAATTTATGGTGAGTTTATCAGGATGCAACCCCATCATAAGTCAAGGAGCATCTGTAAAGGCAACTCTAGTGACATATAGTTAAAAAAAAATAAGTACATGGTCCTAGATAAGACAGTAAAGCATATACTTGACACAATATTTTTTGGTAATAGCACCCTCAAGGAGATATTTTGTTTATATTATTACAGGTTTATAGCATTTAAAAATCAGTTAAGGGGAGAATAATTATCAGATTTTTACTCTTTAGCTAATGTCATTTGTATAAATAAAATGCCCATATATGTTTAAGGAGAATAGTTCAATAATACTTCTTTCTGTGGTTTTAAAAATAATTTTTACAATGATAATCAACTGCAGCAAAAACAGGTTTAAGACAAAAATACCAAATTGTGTTAGTATAGTAAAATTTCAGATATTTTTATTTCAAATGTTAAAAGTTCTGAATATCAGCTTTAAAAACTTATATAAAAGGTCATTGTATACTAATGTGATTTAAGTAATATATTTAATCTACATAGGTGGTAATTAATTTACCAGTGTTTAAACAATTTAGGATGATGATATTCTTGAACTGAGGCTGTATCTTTTCTTAGGTCTTTTTTAATATCATATTTTTAATTCTTGAGATAATTGCTTGTTGGAAGTATTAATTTGGTGAAATTCTTAGACTTTAATCAAGTATAAGCGTATGTTATATCATCTTCTTATGTGTATGGCTTATCATAATTGTTTCCTAAGTGACTTCACCTTGCATTAGCCAGATAAAATAAAAATCAGCAATGCAATTTTGGATTTCCGTATTTCTTTGTTAAAGTACTTAAAAATTCAATCTCAAGAAGTTACAAAGGTGGTAAATACTAAAGTATCAAGAAAGTAACACTTTAAAAATATCAACGTCTCATTTTAAGCACATAGTTATATCCTAAATATAATTTTCATTTACAACTGTTAGAAATGAGTTAATTTTAAGGATACTCCTATCAGGATAAAAATACAGAATGAATTTAACAAATTTACAAGAATATTGTCAATAAAGCTGTACATTTGCATTCTATCCATGGCTAAAGAAAGATTACCCACACAATAATAAGTCATCATTAATACAAAAGGATGGGAAAGATGGTTTGGGACCTTCTTAAATTAGATATGAAAAAAACCTAGTTACTCTCAAATAGAATATCATTTGAAAACTTGTGGAGATGCTGTAAACCATCATGTTACTAAAATACATTAAGTTTAAAGGTCTCTCTGTACCACAAAAACAGTTTTAATGTGGAGCATGTGAACAGCTTCTTACATTCTCAATACATGCTTAACATTTCTTGTTCCTCATTAGTTAACTTTGTCTACATTCTTTAATTGTGGATTTCTATGGGTGTGAATCACTGAGTTACTATATGTGCTTATCTAGTGTCCCTCTCATGTTTTATTCTTAGTTCTAGGCATAAACTTTTTCATGTCATTTTCCAGGCTTAGGCTTCCATGATAATACACTTATCCTCGACCTCCTTCCCTTTCTTCTTTTCCCCATCCTCCCTTTTATATCTGTCCTTAGGATGTTCTCATGTCCCCTAGATAGCCTCCACTCTGGTTCACATCTTCTGATTTCCTTATTCATTTATTAGTTTCTGTAAAAGTTTCTGAATTTTCTTAAAGTCCCAGCATCTTGACTCCTATGTAATCATGTACCCACTATACACACTACTGAAATGTGTCTATTTCCAGCCAAAGGTGGCCAGAACTTCTTTTGAAGGCAGATAGTATATCTACAAATAATATGCCTCATGCTATTGTTTCTATCTTACAAATTAGATGTCTATAGAAATGGTACTTGGGCACCCAAACAGAATGAATACCTTCTATTATATCACAGATAATATTTATATATATATATTTTTTGCTGCTTTTACCCATACGAACTAATTTACTGGTATGTAGTGAGGGTATGTGAAAAGAACCTTAAAATGTCTTTCAATTCTCAAACCTTTTACCTACCCACCTTAACAGCTAACATTTTTAAACTGTCTTTTACCCTTTGCCTAGCAATAAACTCAACAATTAAAAATATATCTGATTTTTTTCTAATAATATTTTTGCACCAATTAACCATCCCCCCCAGCTGCCCTCCACTTCCCTTTCCAGTCTCTGGTAACAATTCCGCTACTCTCACCATCATGAGTTCAGTTTTTAAAAAATTTTTTGCACCCACAAATAGATGAGAATATGTGAAGTTTGTCTTTCTGTGCCTGGCTTATTTCATTTATATAACCTCTAGTTCCATCCATGTTGTTGCAAATGACAGGATCTCATTCTTTTTTTATGGCTGAATAGTATTCCATTGTGTATATGTACTATATTTTCTTTATACATCTTTTGATGGACATTTGGTTTGCTTCCAAATCTTGTCTATTGTGAACAGTGCTGCAATAAGCGTGGGATTGCAGATGCCGCGTTGACATACTGATTCCTTTCTTCTGAGTATATAGCTGGCAGTGGGACTGCTGGATCATATGGTAGCTCAGTTTCTAGTATTTGATCACACTAAAGTGTGATTATGGTCAATAATAATTTATCATATGTTTAAAAATAACTAAAAGAATATAATTAGATTGTAACTCAAAGAAAGGATAAATGCTTTAGGTGATGGATGCCTAATTGACTCTACTGGGATTTTTATGCATTTATGCCTGTTTTAAAAGATCTCATGTGCCCTGTAAATACGTACATTTAATATGTATCCCCAAAAATTAAAAATTAAAAAACGTCTTGTGGGCAGAAATATATATATAAAAAAATAAAGTACAGGAATTTATTTAAAAATATTTATTATTTGCATAAATTTAAAGGAACAAGTATAAAAAACTGTATTAAGAAAATTTTGTTTCCTTTAATTGTTTAGGAAACTAACATCTCTACAATGTTATTAAGAAGTTCCTGCTTCAATCTAACCTGAATATTCATTGCGCCACACTGCCCACATGAAAGCAGAATAAATATTCGTGATGTAAAGTAATCATTTAGTACTATTAAACACTATCTCAGCTTTTTTTTTGCCTATTATATATCATTTACTTAAAAGCCTTTTAATCACACCCTTATTAATTTGGATTGGTTTTTGTAATCTGCCAGTGTAACTTCCAAATAAAAAAGAGGTTTTAAGTTAAAAACACTTTAGAAATTTTTATTCACTTAGAAACAAATTCCACTGTGTAAGTCCCTTGAAGTCAGTTATAATTATTGCAGTCTGTGGGGATTAGTATATTGTAAGGAGATTACTGGGCTTCTTTACTTAGCAGCACAGTGAGCAAGGGTGCACCCTGAGCACACAGAGCAGTAAATATTGGAGTTGCACTATTAAAAGAGTTCTGCATAAACATGTTATGTTCCAGCACCCTCTTAAAAGATGCCAGCCTCAAACCAATAAATTTCTATTGAGTGCTACTCTGTGTATGTTATTTGCTATAAGGGCTAGAGAGTAAAGAAATATAAGACATGATTTCCAGTCTCAAGAATTCAACAGTTGTTTATGAGGAAGGGTTGTGTTCCCATTGTAAGCATTTCATACAATTGTCTTATTCATAGTATTATTTTATTAACACAGGAAGAGAAATTGAGAATCAGAGAAGTCAGATAATTTACCAGTTTCTACAGGTGGGAAGTGAAAGAGTTGGAATTCAAATTTTTCTGTCTGGGTGAAAAGGCCATGCTCTTTGCTCATGTCAAGTCCACAGCATAGAAAAGACAGATCACACATGCAGTAACATTGAACACTTACGTGATGATGACTTCCATTGTGAGTATTTCTATTGTTACTCTAGAAAACCTCAGAGATGGTTAAAGTAACCTATAAATGCTTTATGGAGGAGATGAGAATTGAGTTGTATTTTGAATCAGAATAGGATAAAGGTAAACCCAAGGAAAGCTGACATAAAAGAGCAGGAGTTGGTGCAGAGGCATGCAAATAGAAATAATCTATATGTGTAGTTCAAATGTGGAAGAAAATAAATTTTGTCAGTTTACAGTGGAAATATTCTTTTAGTAATAGCTTGGATGTAAGATTAGACAAGGCATAATTGTATAAGCTACATCGATTGATCATATACTATTGGCATTGGTTAAGTACTCTAAATATACTAATTCATTTAATCTGAAGAACAACCATATCAGAGGTATAGTATAATTAATTCCATTTTATTAATGTGGAAATGGATTGTGCACAGAGAGTAAACAGCTTTTCCCAAGATTTTACAACTAGTTAAGTGGAGAACTGAATTCAAATTCAGGTATTATAGCTCTGGATCCTGTACTCTTAACCACTATACTATCCATTCCTTGGGGAAAATGAGATAATATTGCATGCGAGCTTGAAAGTCATGCGTACTACCTACATTTGAAATAGTAACATAAACTAGTGACCTAGGATTGAAACAATACGTGTGCTTGGTAGTAGGGCTAGAGTTAGGTAGTGGGTAGTGTGCAATGAGACTGGAGAGTAGGATTGTAAAATCTGCAATAATTTGTGATTCGTTATAAATATTAAGCTGAGGTAAATGTTAAAATTAGTATGGAGTTTTAGAGTCTAGTGATTTGGATAGTGCTAGTATCAATTACAGATAGGTAAGATGCTGTTTGGCAGGGAATGTGACGATTTCAATTTTTTCATGCTGAACTTGAGCCAAGTGTGATACAGCAAGATGTTGATACCCAGAAGGTGTATCTTAGAATACAGGACAATCTACTGAAGATCACAGAAATTAAGATATCAATTTAAAAGTAATACAGTGTAGTAAAATTAATAATTATTTGATTGTAAGATATTGCTGAAGAATTACTACTAAAAGTGAGTTTCATGGAGGGTCCACAGATTGTTTCTGGTCGGAATTAAGAGTAATTCATGTTTGTTTTATGAAAGTATTGATCACTATTTTTTTTTTAGATCCTTGTTCTTCGGGATAGATATTTCAAGAAGCACTGTTCTGAATGGTTACATTCCTTTGCTGTAATGACCAGACAGTATCAAGGTCACTGAAATGAATTGAGTCTGTTTCCAGCATTTCAGGATTAAGCCCAATTGAATTCACTTTATTTACTTTTGTATCCTTCAACACCCTCTCCCAGATAAGTAGGAGCTTGGGTCAGTGACCTTGTCCTGGAGTCTCAGATAAGTACTAGGATAGAGCATTACATTCCTGTAATGTGTAATTAAGGTGAGCAATCCAAGAGGCAGAATCTTGTAATGAAACCAAAGTCAGTCCAGACAAACCATCTCACTATCATCAGTCCAGAAATGCTAGGCACAAGTTTAAGTGTTAAAAGTGGAGAATAAGAAAGAAAACAATCATTTTCTCCTAGCTTGAGAAAACAGTTAAAGTCATCTTTATAGGTCACTTAAGAGTGGCTTTGGTCAGTTATGGCTTCTTTAGGGGCATTGACTGGACTTGTATAATTACAGCCTGGCAGACATCATGTCTGATTAACTCAACTTTTCCATGGAGACAACTTAGTTTATATTTTTAAATTGTACCTCTACCATTGCAGTATTTCCTGAGACTTCTCTGGCTATTTGGAGGATTTATTTTCCTCTTATCCAAGTCAGAAACAATCTACCTACATGATTAAACTATTTCTATTGGTCAGAGAAACTGACAGGTTTGTTAAATATCTGAAATCTCTTTTATCTTGAGTAAGGAGAAAAGAAGAAGTAGGTACAGAGAATACCTTCTAATAAAGAATTATTATCAGAAGGATTATGATTTCAGATGCCTAAAAAGTCAGAAACTCTAAAGTACTAGGAATATAAAGATAGCAAGAAAAATCTGTATATACCAGGAGTTTACAACTAGTTTAAAGTGTAAAGCATACAAAAAGTTTATAATTAAAAATATAAGCAATTGCCATTTATTTGATGATGTAACAGAGATTAGATTTGACCTTCCAGTGGAAACAGCAAAAAATGAACAAAATGAATAAAGCTCTAATTTTTAAGGCACTAGAACACTGGAATCAGCCAACAAAGAACAAGGGATCATAAAAATTGGAGAATAAATGAAGTAAGCCTTATGATTTTCTCAAGGTTAGTGCCTTGAGAGTTTCTATGTCTCAGTAAACAGAAGGAAACTTGGGTGAACCCTGGTGGATTCTCCGTAATGAGGAGACAGAGCTGAGAGTCTGGGAAAGCTACAGCAGCAAGAAATTGCAATGCAGAGTACCGAAGAAGAAAGAGCTGCGGAGATGTGCAGAGGATCCCCTTTAGGTATTCTGCTGAATACTAAGTAGCACATGTATGTGAAGAAACTACCTGAGGCTTGAAAAAGAAATATCTAAAATGGGTAGAAGTGACAAGTGACTCACACAGGGCTAGAAATAGTGCCTGTCCCACAAGTGGCAAACCTATTAGAGAAGTTACAATTCAAAAGATTGATTGTATCAAGTGTTGAGAATGTGGAGCAACTGGAACCCGCATATATTGTTGGTGGGAATGTAAAATGGTGCAAGCCCTTTGGAATGCAACTTTTCAGATTCTTAAAAAGCCAGATATATATCTTCTACCCATGACCTAGCTATTCCAAACATAGGTATTTACCTAAGATAAATGAAAGCATGTATTTAATCAAAGACTCAGACATTCATATTCATAGCAATTTTATTTGTAAGAGCCAAAAACTGGGAACAAACTGAGTGTCCATCAACAGGTGAATGGGTAGATAAACTGTGGTATGTCCACAATGGAATATTACTAAACAGATTAAGGAAATGAGACATTGACACACACTACAACGTGAGGGAATGTCAAAATAGTTATGCTGAGTGAAAGAAGCTAGACAAAGTTAGTTCATAATATATTCAATTTGTATAAAATTCTAAAAAGTGAAACTAATTTGTGATGATAGAAAGCAAATCAGTGGTTCCCTGAAAAAGGGCTGAGATGTGTGCTGGCCAGAAAAGATGGGAAGGAGAAATTAAATAAAGAACTAAGAAACCTTTAGAGGTGATAGATACATTCATTTTCTTGATTGTGGTGATGGTTTCACAGGTGCATATACAGATTGAGTATCCCTAATTCAACATTCCAGAATCAGAAATACTTCAAAATTCAAAACTTTTTGAGTGCCAACCTGACACACAAAAAAATGATCATTGGTGCATTTTGAATTTTGGATTTTTGGATTAGGTATGCTCAACCAGGAAGTATAATGAAAATATTTAAAAAGCTGAAATATTCCAAAATCCAAAACGCCTTTCATCCCAAGTATTTTGGATAAGGGATCCTCAACCTGTATATATAAAATCTTATCAATTACCATTTACAATTTAAAAATGTATGTCAGTTCTCTCTTAAGAAGCTAAAAAAAGAATATGAGTGAGTGATACTTGTGAAGTGGAGGATAGACATAATAAGTGCAGTAGCTACTTGAAAGAGTTTGAGAGAGGAATAGAGAATTATTAATCATGTTCAGTTAGGAAAATGTATATAAACAAAGTGGGAGATGCATTAGAGCTTAACAGTAAACACTTATGATTACATAAGATGAATGGAGGTTGATATGGTATCAATAGATCATCAAGGGGAAAAACTGTAGGATTTGAATGAGTTGAAAAAGCTGTGATCTCAAATAGAGTGATCTCAACAAGTTTTGGAAAGGGGTGGACAAGAGGGCAAGATAGTTGGGAACTTTTGAATGACAGGTTAAAAAGTCTTGGTGGTATCTGTGGAGTAAGGATGCTTGAATTATCAGAATAGAAGAGTGACAAGCTCTGAGTGAAGGAGCTTGATGCCAGAAGAGCAGAGAGCACCAAACAAGTCTTTAGAAGCACTCGGGTCAAGTGAATTCAGGAAAAAGAGTTATAAACATTGACAACAATTAGTTATCATAGTATCAGACAGGCCAATTGGTAGAAGAGTTTTGGACACAGGATAAAGTTTTTGAAACTTCAGCAGAGAAGGCCTGGAGAAGAGGAGGAACGAAAGGACAGACCATGACTTACCAATGGGATGCTGGGTTCTAAAATAAACATAGTGAATGGGTCTCTGCTGGAAGCAGTATTGAACATACCCACTTATCAAGAGGCCTTCTAACAAAGTACACAGAGAAAAGAATCCCCTTTTGAGGTTGCTGATTTCCTGTGAGGGATATTTCTGGAGAGCAAATTTGGCCTGATACTGATACTTTCTTTTCCATAAAAGAGTTGTATTACTTTTGGATATTGAGAAAGTTTGAAGATTTCCATAATCATTCCAAGTATTCTTTTTATTTATTTATTTATTTATTATTATTATTATTTTGAGACGGAGTCTCACTCTGTTGCCAGGCTGGAATGCAGTGGTGCAATCTCAGCTTCCTGCAACATCTGCCTCCTGGGTTCAAGCAGTTCTCCTGCCTCAGCCTCCCCAGTAGCTGGGATTACAGGCATGCACCACCACACCCAACTAATTTTTGTAGTTTTAGTAGAGACAGGGTTTGACCATGTTGGCCAGGATGGTCTCAATCTCTTGACCTCGTGATCCGCCCCCCTTGGCCTCCCAAAGTCCTGGGATTACAGTCATGAGCCGCCGTGCCTGGCTCCATTCCAAATATTATTGATAGACTGATAGATCCAAAATTATTATGACATTTTTAAACTTCAGAATGAGGAGCATTTTGGAGACCTTAAATTCAGGAGGGACCTTTTAGGAGGTACATATTTTTCCTTTTGTGTTTTAGAGGAAACCAGGCAATTCTGAAGAGTGTAATAAATCAAATATAATTTAGACCTTTGTGTTATTCTCTGGGTAAGTTTAGTTAGGCTTCTGTAAACGACATTCCCCTATTTCACATTAGAACAACCTGCTATTGAAACATGAGTTAGCATTACACTGTGAGCAAAACATGAGCATAGGAGTTGCAAAGTTGTGTTGGTCCTTGAAGCAATAAATCAGAGCTAAAGTGACAGAGTTTACCAGCAGCATATTAAAAAAATGCCCTCTTCTAAAATGACCATGATATTTTCAGACAAACTGTGCATCCCGGACACATGGGTGATGACAAGATCATGAACGTTATCTCTGAATATGAAAGACATGATGTGCACAACTATCAAAGAGCAGTTCATTTTAGAATAAGGCGTGTTTTCCTGTAGTTGCAGGGCAAGACAGGAAAAAATAGTTTATAAAGGGAATGAAGATGTGGATCTCTGACAGCTGATTTTTTCAATCTATGTGAAAATACCAGTTGTAGCAGCAACAGCAATGAAAACTACTGATTTCCCCTTTTATTTGAAAGATTCCTTAGACAGGTAAAGTGCTTTTGCCATAGGATAAATGGACTGTGCTTTCTGCTTCATCTTCAGATCTCTAATTAGGGGTGGGTTGCCCCTGTTTAAGGAGTCAGTAACCATCATTTCAGATGTGGGGAATACTGTTCATGGCGTAGACTTAGAGACTGGCCTTCTGAAAGCCTTGTAGGTCTTATTAAAGTAGTCACTGAGATTCATCCATTTAAAATTTTTTCTTATGTTTCTCTTTGCATGAACCTCCTCAAATTATCACCCAATGCCCCAGAAAAAATCACTTCGATGTTGGAGGCTAAATTCATCATTGCATTTGTAAGCCTAGAATCAAGGGAGTTACTACTGCTTTTCTTCACAAGACTAGCTCTTTCTCATATATTTTTTGTATATACAAAAATGCCTAAACCATTTAAGTATTACCTCACAGCAGGTGACAAAATATGTTCTGTTTGAAGCATGATGCACCACTCTGGTTGTTCTGAGCCTGCTTTATTTACATGTTCAGAGTAAGCCTGGCAAACACAGGAAGAATGTCCCTAATCTGAAATCCAAAGTGCTCCAAAATCCAAAATTTTGAGTGCCCACATGATACTCAAAGGAGTATTTCAGATTTCAGATGCTCAACCAGGAAGTATAATGCAAATATTCAAAAATCCAAAATCCAAAACATTTCTGATCTCAAGCATTTTGGATAAGGGATACACAGCCTGTTGCATTCATTGCCTAAATGAAAATAGGGACCTATTAAATTTTTTGGAATGCATTGGTTTACTTTGAAAGTAAAAATTCTTATAGTGTGCTTGAGCCTAAACTGCAGCAAATTAATATAATCAAATAAATTTAGAGCATAAACAAAGTATTGCTAGGATTTTGCAGAGTTGGAATTTCATGGTTGCTTTTGGCTTTAAACTGAAGCTTGTTGAAATTATAGTAAAAATATAGTAACAGGGAAAAATTAAACAGTTTTAGTAAACGGAAACAACTTGTCTCTGATATATTTTTCTTTCTTTTTTTTTCCTATTTCTGTTACACCCTCTCATTTTTAGGGCAATATTTTAGCCAGGTACTTTTATGTTGGCTTTTTTTTTGAAAGATCAAATATTTGATGTTAATTTTTGTTTGAAGTTGTGAAGGCTTTGCTGGAAAACTCAAAGTTCCAAATGTGACAGTTAATATATTTTTATGTGTCCTTACGAGGGAAAATTGAATATAAATAAGTGTTAATGAGCATGCTGGTTGTTCTATAAGGAATAATCCATTACCGTTCGATAAATGAGAAAAGCAGGTGGGGAGGTGATAAACCATACCACATGAATATGCTGGACTTTTGAAATGACAACAATAGTAAGGGAACAATAATACATTCTTGAAAGATAATTGTAATTCTTTCAAGGTTCATGGACTGATCATTTTGCTTCTAAGGAGAGAAGTTTGTGGTGATTAGATTATGCAAATGTAAAGCATGTTTACATTTTTCAATAAAATTCTATATGATATGCTTCCCAAATGTGAAATTGTTTTCATAGATAGATAAATATTAATCTTTGGAAGTGGCTAAATAAACAATGAATGTCTAAAGTTATTTTTTTCACCATTTATCCTAAAGGAGAAACTTACACATACATATATGCACAAAAACACATACTATACATCCTCAGGGAGATTATTTTTTAGTTTCTGGAGATCATCAGACTTCTGGTGATGCTGGTGTAAGAAGTGATTCTAATTAGTTTTATAAAGCTGTTGCTTTAAATTGTAAAGAAAATAGTACTCTGCAACACTGGAGGAACAACTAGATCGAGTAAAATCAGTTCTCTCTGCTTGAAGGAAATAATTGAGTGAAAGCTCTTGACATTGTGTGTTTAAGAAGGAAAATGTAAAATTAAAGTGGAAGAAACAGATATAGCTCAGACATAAACTAAGGGTAGGATATGGGGTAAATAGTAATATGGCAGGAACAGAAAGTTATCTAACCGCATGTCCCCATGTTCCCAATATGTGCAAGATACTTTCTGAAGTATAATGCTTTTTCTTAAAAAAATATAATTTTAGAGACAGGGTTTCACTCTGTAGCCTATGCTGGAGTGCTGTGCTATTATGATAGCTCACCTCAAACTCCTGGGATCCTCGTGCTTCAGCTTCTAGAGTAGTTAGATTGACAGGTGTGCACCACCATGCCTAGCTGATTTTGGAAATAAATTTTGTACAGAGAGGGTTTTGCTATTTTGCCCAAGCTGGTCTCAAACTTCTGGTCTCAAGAGAGCCTCTCAATTTGACCTCCAAAAGCCCTGGGATTACAGGTGTGAGCCACCACTAAAAATATTTTAACCATTTCTTTGAGTGGTTCTAGTTTTGGATGTTCAGTAACTTATTTTAACTTGTTTTTACACAATCTGATGTTTTTATTAGAAAATATTTCCTGATGCTTAACATAATTTCCCTTTACTCAATTAAACTCTGACATTTCTAGCTGGTGCAATTACGAACATACTTAAGAACCTTTCATGGTTTTGTTTCTATGCAGATTTGAAAGTTTCATAGTTTTGTGCCTATGGTCTTTTAAAAAAATATAGGACATATCTAAAATGAATAAGCAACAAGTTAGGAAAGTTGAAGCACTCCTACTGTACAATAGGAAAGAAAAGAGGAAGTTTAAAAAAATTTGTACAGAGAGAGTCCTGCTATTTTGCCCAGGCTGGTCTCAACTTCTGGCCTAAATTTTCTTATGGCTACAAACCCTTTTCCTATAAACATACTTGATTTTGTAAAACAAGGAAGTTGTTGGAGTTTTATGTAAGTATTGCTCATATGTATATATAAAATTATATTTTGCTTTTGTTATGTTTAGTGGAGAAAAGATAACTAAAGATAATATTTAGGCATTTTATTAGACTTCTAACTGCAGACTTTTTTTTAGAATTGGAACAAACTTTCTGAAGTATCATAAGGCAACTCTTGAAATTAAGAGTAAAGAGATAATTGCTGGCCAGTTTCAGTGGCTCATGTCTATAATTCCAGCACTTTGGGATGCCAAGGCAGGTGGATTTCTTGAGGTCAGGAATTCGAGACCAGCCTGCTCAACATGGTGAAACCCTGTCTCTACTAAAAATGCAAAAAGTAGCCAGGCATGGTGGCAGGCACCTATAGTTCTAGCTACTCAGGAAGCTGAGGCAGAGAATTTGCTTGAAACTGGGAAGCAGAGGTTGCAGTGAGCTGAGATCACACCACTGCACTCCAGCCTTGGTGACAGAACAAGACGCTGTCTCAAAAAAAAATAATAATAAAATAAAAAAATGTTTATCTCCTGTCTAAAACTCTTCCCTCTGTGAGTTCATTATTGTGGGTGAGCTACCTTCTTAAAAATCCTATTTTGAATCACAGAATGAGCATATTCTCTCAGTCATCTACCCTCTCATCATCTTAGGAACGAGCATCACTCCTGTTAAGGTTTGAGAAACTGAGATGGGAATACCTGTATATAGAATTCAGTAAATATTTCATGGCTTCATCAACAAATAATGCTAAAAAAAGAACATCATCGTGTAAAAGGCATGTTGTTGCTAAGACTATAGGTTGAGTACTAGACCATGTGAGTTTGAATAGTTGCTCTACTGTTTACTAGCTAGATATGCTTGTACAAGTTATTTAGCCTCTTGTAAAAGTTATTATGCCTCAATTTCTTCATATATATAATGAGCATAACAATAATCTTTATTTCCTGTGTTGTTGTGAAGGTCAAGTGACTTGATATATTTTAAAACATTTAAAAAGCTTTCTGGTACAATAAAAAAACTACAACAGAAAAATAGAAAAGCCAATTACCTGAGTCACAAAATGATCTGTATACCAAACCAGTGGCACACACAATTTGCCCGTGTAGCAAACCTGCACGTGTGTCCCCTGCAACTAAAATAGAAATTGGAAGAAAAAAAGAATTTCCTGGTGCAAAGTAAGCATTTGATAATAATTAGCTAGTGGTCATAGTAATTGTAATTCATATAAAATGTCAGTTTTTTTGTCAGGGGAAAAATTTTTGCAATATGATATACAAAAGTTAATGCAAAAGTAATGAACTTTTGGTACATGCTACAACATGGAGGGACTTGAAGACATTATGTGAATAGAAGTAAGCCAGACAAAAAGACATCAGTATTTCTCATCTTCCTCTTTGTTTTTACTTTTCATTTTCAACCCATCTCAAGGGAGAACAATGGGAGGAAAGGGGTAAAAATAAAATTTAAGAAAGACACAGGAGAAAGAAGTAAAAGTAAAAGCAAAATAGTGAGACAGAGGAAGAGTTGCAGGGGTTGTTAATCTGCATTTTTCATGGTTCCACAAAAACTCCTCAATTTTATTTTCCCTGATTGAAACTTTAAAGAACAACTTTTTGATTAAAAAATTAAATTTCCCAGTAATTGCCAGCCTGATCAATATATGAATTAGCAGACCCTTTGATAGCATCTAAATTTACCAACAAAAAAAAATATTCCGGGCTGGTAGAGCAGATACTCAGCTGGTAAGTCAGCTGACTGAGCTGCCTTTATCTGTCTTTCTCTACTTTGCCCAGTCCTCTGAGAGTGAAGGACAGCCACAGCCCAAAAAAGAAGTTATTTGGTAAACATCTAAGGGTTGGATTTAGAAAAAATGGGGGGTGGTTTGGGTCATAGGATTTGGGATATAATAAGAGGTCACATGACAACAACTGGTTAGTTGTATAGAGAGGCTGTGGGCACAGTTAATTTATGTAGAGGAAAAGAAGAATGATGATTTGATGCTCAGATGTTTTTGGGAAAAAGAATTTATATTAATGTTGGCAAAACCCTAAAGATAACTTTAATTATATACTACAAATAAATTATTTTTGAATTTATATTTTTTCTTAAATTTAGGGTGGAATTGAATTGCTTTCGTCTAATTATTATAAAATATGACTTCTTGTACTTTGGAAAGTAAGAGTTATGATTTTGAAACACTAGAATACAGTTGTCTTTTACTCAGTTTATTTGACCTAAAAAATAAAAATTAGGTTATGTATGATTATGATGAATGGGATTTTCTAGGAAGCAAAATTGGTTCAATCAGAGCAATTATTGTTTTTCGTTGTTGTTAGCCCAGAAGCAGTAGGGCCAGTCTTTATGCTATTCTTTACTGATTTCTCTCTGGATATTATAGTCAATTTGCTTTATTCAGAGGTGAAGGAGGCATTTCAGAATATATTGTTATACTATCAGAGCGTTACATGTGGATAATGATGACAGCCACAGTGTCTGAGGCTAATTTTTCAGGAAAAGAATTGACTAATTATTAAAGCTTTTCTTATTTAGGCAATTGCAGGTAATTGTGTATTATTAAATAATTTTTAGTAAAAGTTGTTCAGCACTATTTTGGAAAGGAAAATTTGAGGAAACAATAGAAGCTCAGAGAAAGATTGCCTTTTGAAAAAGTAAGTATATACTTAACACTTTGATGAAATGTATACCTAATACCTTTAACCAGAAGGAAAATTGCATTCATATCTGACCCTTGAATGGAAGAACAGTCTAAAAATGGTTTAATAAGAAGAGATCACCTTTATGTTTTTTACTGATGTTTGCTTTAATAAAAATTATACTTAAATTATATTAGATTTTTTATTTATTTTTTATTTTTTTAATTTTTTCAAAGAAAGAAAAAGAGAAAAGAAGAAAGAAAGAAAGAGTGAAAAAAAGAAAAAAAAATGAAAGAAAGAAAGAGGAAGAA
>PVKP010008406.1:24411-72869 GCA_004027715.1 Plecturocebus donacophilus
TTGCCCAGGCTAGAATGCAGTCTAAAAATGGGTATTAAAAACCTCTTTTATGCCAATAATTGTGCTTAACAATGGAGACAGGAAGGAATAAGGGATGAAAATAACAAACAAGCAGCCAACCAATATTTTATTTAAACCTGTGAAATGCTATGCAATTGCTGAGGAGTGATTTACTTCCAATTATGTGGTCACTTTTAAAGTAGGTGTAATGTGATACTGAGAAAAAGGTATGTTTTCTGGATTTGGGGTGGAGAGTTCTGTAAATATTTGTTAAGTTTACTTGTTCCAGGTCTGAGTTCAAGTCCTGGATATCCTTGTTAATTTTCTATCTCATCGATCTGTCTAATATTGACAGTGTAGTGTTAAAGTCTCCCACTATTATTGTGTGGGAGTCTACGTCTCTTTGTAAGTCATTAAGAACTTGCCTTATGTATCTGGGTGCTCCTGTATTGGGTGCATATATATTTAGGATCATTAGCTCTTCTTGTTGCATTGATCCTTTTACCATTATGTAATGTCTTTTTTTGTTTCTTACGGTCTTTGTTGCTTTAAAGTCTGTTTTTATCAGAGACGAAAATTGCAGCTTCTGTTTTTTTTTTTTTTCCTCTCCATTTGGTTGGTAAATCTTCCTCCATCCCTCTGTTTTGAGTCTTTGTGTATCCTTGCATGTGAGATGGGTCTAGATACACTATACCAATGGGTTTTAGCTTTTTATCCAATTTGCCTGTCTGTGTCTTTTGATTGGGGCATTTAGTCCATTTAAATTTAGGATTAATATTGATATATGTGAGTTTCATACTGCCATTTAATGCTAGCTGGCTGTTTTGCCCATTAGTTGATGTAGGTTCTTCATTATGGTGATGCTCTTTACCTTTTGGTATGTTTTTGAAATGGCTGATACTGGTTGTTCCTTTCTATGTGTAGTGCTTCTTTCAGAAGCTCTTGTAAAGCAGGCCTGGTGGTGATGAAATCTCTGAGTACTTGCTTGTTCACAAAGGATTTTATTTTCCCTTCACTTATGAAGCTTAGTTTGGCTGGGTATTAAATTCTGGGTTGAAAGTTATTTTCTTTAAGGATGTCGAATGTTGGACCCCACTCTCTTCTGGCTTGTAGGGTTTCTGCTGAGAGATCTGCTGTGAGTCTGATGGGCTTCCCTTTGTGAGTAACCCGACCTTTCTCTCTGGCTGCCCTTAGCATTTTCTCCTTCATTTCAACCCTGGTGAATCTGACAATTATGTGCCTTGGGGTTGCTCTTCTTGAGGAATATCTTTGTGGTGTTCTCTGTATTTCCTGGACTTGAATATTGGCCTGCCTTGCTAGGTTGGGGAAGTTTTCCTGGATAATATTCTGAAGAGTATTTTCCAGCTTGGATTCATTCTGTCTGTCACATTCAGGTACACCTATCAAATGTAGATTAGGTCTTTTCAATAGTTCCATATTTCTTGGAGACTTTGTTCATTCCTTCTTACCCTTTTTTCTCTTATCTTTCCTTCTCATTTTATTTCATTGAGTTGATCTTCGACCTCTGATATCCTTTCTTCTGCTTGGTCAATTCGGCTGTTGTAACTTATGCATGCTTTGCGAAGTTCTCGTGTTGTGTTTTTCAGCTCTATCAATTCACTTATATTCCTCTCTAAGTTGTCCATTCTCGTTAGCATTTCGTTAAATCTTCTTTCAAGGTTCTTAGTTTCTTTGTATTGGGTTAGAACATGTTCTTTTAGCTCACAGAAGTTTCTTATTATTCACCTTCTGAAGCCTGATTCTGACAGATCATCACACTCATTATCTGTCAGGTCTTGTTCGCTTGCTAATGAGGAGATGCGATCCCCTGTAGGAGGAGAGGCATTCTGATTTTGGGTGTTCTCAGCCTTTTCGCACTGGTTTCTTCCCATCTTTGTGGATTTATCCACCTGTCGTCTTTGTAATTACTGACTTTCAGATTGGGTCTCTGAGTGGACGTCCGGCTTGTTGGTGATGAAGTTTTTTCTGTTTCTTAGTTTTCCTTTGGCAGACGCCCCTTCCCCACAGAGCTGGGCCTTCCCAGGTTCGGCTGTGCTTGCTGTGAAAGTCTCAGTCCTCAGCACTTCCAATTGCTGTATTTTTTTGTGGGGATGGGACCAGCCGAGCCCAACTAAAAGGGCACCCAGTCCCATATACTACGCACTGAGAAGTGTCGTGCTGGGGTGCTGGCAAAACAGCCGCGCCAGCCAAAAGAGTTGCACTGGAGACCCTTGGGGCTCTTCTGCTGGGAATCTCCCAGTCTGTGGGTAACAAAAATTCGTATGAAATTGCAGCGTCCGCTCGCTCTCTGCGCTTTCACTGGGAGCTACAATCCTGAGCTGCTGGTAATTGGCTATCATCCATTATATTAGATTTTAAATAAACTTTTTGAAATGAAGGACATCCATTTGTAATTACATACAAAAATATTTTTTATTTTCTCTTTTATCTCTGTTTTATCTCCTCAATTTTTTCAATTGGTATAATAGTATAAGGAGAAACATAAATTATAATTTTTCTGTAATTATCATTCTGAAATAGGAAACTTCTGAAAAATTGGTAGACCTTGAGGAAATATTTAAATAATGGCATCTAAGGATTATGCTGATTTAAATATTCATTGCTTTTTATAAGCAAAATTACAGAGTAGATTAAATTTGTCTTAATTTCCTTGTTAGCTTTCCTTCCATCCATGTAATTCCTATCACTCTGTGACTTCCAAACACACACACACACGCCCCTGTATCCTGTTTTAACCATCTTGCAAGGGTAACAACTAATCTCTTACTACCAGCGAAACCTGATAAAGGTTTAGGTACAAAGTCTATAGTGGTTTATTTGCATTTTATAAAAGGAGAAGGGTGGGGAGGTTGGCAGATGAGTTTGGAATTATAACCACTTAGTAAAGTTACCTCTGGGTAGAGGCCTTTTGATATTATTTACTTTCCCTACCAAGGGCTATCAGTGCCACTCTCCTACAGCACACACAGGCACATGCGTTCACACACACTCAGGCAGGAATGCATGTGATACTGGAGCAAATAATAAACAATGAACTTATGTTATAATAACTCTGAAAAGGTGCTCATCCAGCTGTACAACTATTCTGGCTTGAGCTTTTTCCCTGACTAGATACTTTACCCTCAAAGGCAGTTGTAAAGACAACACTAGTAGTCATTGAAAATTAAATTCTCTTCCATTGTCACAGTCTGGCAGTGTCAAGGACAATTTCAGTTCACTGAAGAAAATATATTTGAATTTTCCAAAATATTTGGATGAACTTCCTTTTTAGAGTAATTATTTGTTAATTTGAGAAGCTTCATTTAGATTTTATCGATATAAGTTTACAGATAAAGGTGGTCAAATCAATAAATAATGCTATAAAATTGTAGCTATATGTTGCTTGTGCCCCCTCCACAAAGAGAAAACAATATTATTAGAAACATCATAAAGCACATCAAAATAGAAATATCTCCCCAGTGACTGCTGTATGCTTGAAGTATCCAGCACTAGTCTAGAAATAGCACCTAAGGGAGGAGATTCTGTTAAATTGTGAATATATTTCTTGAAACCTGTAAGACATTTAACCATGGCTAGAAAGTGACAAGTATGTGCCTAGTTTATTGTTACATTAGTTGTTCGTCATGTTAGAGAGTAGACAACACAATACTGAGGTAAAAGAAATGGGACCAGAAAGGCTTTCATTTGAAGCAAAACACAGCACTAGCCAATCCCATAGCATCTTGATCTGTCTGCAGCCCCTGTTGGGAGTTGGCAGAAAGGTTTGTACCAAAGAGCAAGTTTCTAAGTGATACCAAAATGATCTGTGAGGATGTCTCAAGATCTGACTGACTTCTTAAAATTTTTCTTTAGAGAGTTGTACCTAGGTGTTCATTTAAAAATATTACTGAAGCATGGGAGGTAGAGAAACTGACAATAGAACCTCTGACAAATGATATTTTGAAGAGACAGTGCAACAGACTGAACTTGTAGCAGTATTTTATTGAAAGTTTTTATTAATCAAATAATAAAGAGAACATACTATGTTTTAAATATCCAACTTGAATTAACTGCTAGAAAAGTCAAAAGTTGATGCAATTGTTCTGAACTTAACCAGGTAAAGTTCTTGCTCAGCCTGGGGATGGTGTGACACACTTGACATAGTTTCTGGCCTCCTGGGGTGAGAAGTGTAAACTCTGAAATGGGGTATCACAATTTGGCAATGATCTTCTAAGTGGAGGCAATGTGAGGGCAGAGAGGGGAGAGCAGGAAATGCAACTTTCCATTCCTAAAGGAGTAGTGTGCTTTACCTGCCAGCACTGAAATGACTGTGGCTGCTGTAGTTCTGGATTTTCCACATAGTTGGATACAAAAGAAAGCAATAATTTCTGCCTCTGTGCCAAAACTTCCATATTCCTTAGGGTTTTGATAAGAATTTGGATTACCTTGACCTAGGGAGTAGGAGTGAGGATAATCACCATCCGTCTCTAACTCACCTGAGGAGTTAGAGTCAGTGCCCCTCGCTGTTGGATCTGGCAGTCAGTGGTATTGAGTGGTATTGAGTGAAGGATGACCTGAAGGGAGCATGAGAAGGGACTTTTACACCTTTACAATATGTGCAGATTAGGGATCTACAATCGTTGGTGAGGAGAAGCTGCTTTTTATTTCTCTGGACCTCGATTTCAACCTGCATTCATTTAACGGATGCTTTCTGAGGACCTCCTACATATTATTGACTGCTTTGTTTCTCTGGCAGCTTACTATCATAGAGATAAAATTTGTGATCACTCATGGATGGTAAAGAGTGAACATGGTCTCCTCAGACCTCCCTAGTTGAGTACTTGAAAGGCAGACGTGAGAAACATGATTACATAAATAATTTTTAAATGTTGATTTTCAATATTAAGCTTTGACAAAGAAGTCAAATGTACAATGTGGGTATGTGAAGAACAGAGGAGTAAGTCTGCCTTGTGATTAGGGAAGCATCTCATTTGAGACCTAAAAAAAGTGCCAGTGCTGATAATAAAGTAATATGGAGGAAGTGCTGACCTAAAACATATGCCACTGTTGTCTATATTCCCTTCCATTCTAAGAGACAAGAAGGATGGTGTTGAATAATGTCCTGCATTCCTCAAGTGAAATATTAGTCTTGTTTAGTGGATAATACCTGAATATGGTAGATAAATTTCTCTACTGAAAATATCTTCAATTAAATGATTTTTTACAATTGAATATGTAATTAAATTTAAAATATTTTTCTGTGCTTTCTACAACAGTTTCAAGGAAGTGAGTCATTATTATTGATGGAAGAAATTTTGTTTTCACAACGGATTACTACATCCCTCATTAGAGACCAGTCTAACACAGATAACATGGTACATTTTGATGCAGGTACTCAACATGTTCACCGAATTGAATTGCAGTTCATATTGTGCCACATTAGGTTCCTCACAATTAAGCATTTTCATTTGAGTTACAGAATCGCCTACTTTCAGGGAATAATGTATTCAGCAGCTCTCAACCATCTTGCATCGTCTAGGAGTGGAACAGAACAATAAATCTTGGATCTTGATCACCAAGAAATAATCTGATTAGCATGCTGTGTTTGGGCGGTTCTACTTTAGATATGGGGCAGCCAAAAGATTAAGGGATTTGCTCAAGGTTCTAGGCACATTACATATTTTTATGTGTCCCTTCTCTCATAAACTAAAAGTGCTTGCTGCCACCCTCAAGGGATATGTGTTAGGTTCTTACACTCCTGTGGGATAAGGTTAAGTCATTTCAATAGGTCTTGCAGGAAGTCAGTGGCACAGCTGTTTATAATATAAAACCTAAGATGTTTGACCCTGGGTGACTTTTTGAACCCTGCTCTCAGTATCAAAAGCAAATACTGTCACTCATTTTCATCTAAATCAGTGTCTTTCTAAAGCATTAAAGAGAGAAAAGTGTCACTGATCATAAAATATGAATTAGAAACCATGAATGAGTGAACTGCTTCTTAGTACAAAAAACAGTTAAAGTACTTATCATTTATCAGTATAATGATATCATATAATGAAATGTTTACTTACAACTATCATTAGGAAATCCCCATTTTAAATATTCTTGGAGGCCTTAATAGAAATGTGATTTCTTAAGAGATACCTCCTTTAGCCTATGAATCTCGAATTTGTCTTTAGGTTAGAATATAAGTAAAACTGTAAAGTTTACCTTTTTCCTTTTGTGTTTTTTTGTTTTTTGCTCCTCTCTTCCTCTGTGCTTTGTGTCCATAAACTGTCACTTTGCTGCCTGTGATTCCTCTGCTTTTCCTCCCATGGTGTAGTATAACAGAGGCCTCTTTTGTGTTGTACCCTAATAAAGTGTACAAGCTGAGCATCTACCCTTTTTATCTTTTTCTTCGCCTTTTTTGCATTTCATCTTTGCTCTGATAATCATAAGTTAATATTCTTTACAGTTTTAATGACTACTAATAGATTAATGCATCTTAATGACTGTTAATAGCTTAAGCTGCTGCACCTCCTGGTAAAATGTTTGCATTTTAAAAGGGCTTTTTAGAATCATAACCTTATTTAAAGACATGACTATGTGAGAATCTAAAACCTGTTGACAAATCACTTGGGAGAAATGCCATGTTAGATTTTTTTTCACATTTTAACATCTCTGAGAACAAGAATACATTCGTAAAATTGATGTGATTAAAAAACACTACATCATAGATTGGAAGCATTCTTTATTTCATTCTTAGTGATGCACAAAATAATCATATGTCTTAAAATCAATGACATTGTAGATTTGATAAAATACAGTGGCTATTTTTTTCTTTTTTGCCACCATTGAAATCATACCTTGTGGTAGATGGTAACTGCCTCCCTTATCACATTTCACTCACACACACACACAAACTCAATCTTGTACAAACTAAACACTTATAAACATATCCTGGTACCACCGAACCATGACATTCTCTAATTGGCTGCTGTGGAAGCTACAATTAAAATTTTAGGGTTTTTTTTTGGTGGGGGAGCTGCACTGAAGAATGCTTTCTAAACTTGGCTTAAGACATTTGTAAGAAATCATCACTGGAAATGACATTCTATTTATAACATCTATTTGCTATTTAAAAAAAATGTCATTTATAATACTTTGGTTCCTCTTATTCTGTCTCACTTTGCTTTGAGGGAGAGAATGATAAATATGAGTAAACAACGCAGATGAATATAGTGTCTTGAAGGACTGGTGATATTTTTAAAGATGAAAAGGCTTTGTATTTGTAATTACTGATCATGTGATACACAATTTCAAATAAAAGAGTTAATGTCGTTCTTTCTTTCTGGAAGACATTAGAAACAATTGAAGAAAAAGAAAGCTCATCAACAACAAAAATATCAGTCAGAAAATTGGCTGAAATTCAGCTCTTTGTGCTCTTGAGACTGAAAACCATGGCTGAAAGAAAGCTCTCCAATTTCCTACCACGTATATTCATTGCCTCCTTTTAGATTGGTTTACTATTTTGGAGCAATTAAGTAGTAGCATTTCATAGCAAGAGAAACATTTATTTAAATAATTATTTAAATTCTGTTACTTAGATCTTCCCACTTTCCAGCATTCTCCATTGCTTATCCCAACTTAACAGTCCTGCTTGGGTTATGAGGTGTGGGCACTAATATATATTTCTCTAGGTTATCTTTTAATTTTATTCTTATTTAAGTTCAACATTGGGATAGTGGAGTTAAAGGTTTTTTTAAAAATATATAGAAACAGTCATAGCTTCACTGTTTTATTATCAGTATATATTTTTCAATATTCTTTTGCAAGTGAACAAGATTTTAATTTAGCTTCTATCATTGTAGTCTTATATTAAGAAATCTTCCAAGAGTTTGAAAGTAGGGTTGCATTTTACAGGGCCACTACTTAGAAGATTGTCCAATAAATGCTGAAATGTGGAAACATCAAAACCTATTATTTTCATGGAATTCTTGTATGTATACCACTTACATACTAAGTCTTACATTCTAAGTTTTATATACTAAATTTACATACTACATTTTAGTGCAATTAGAAACTACAGTTCTGTGAAGTGTTAATATTAATCCATTAGCTCCTTCATCTTATCCTGGATTAGTATATTCATATTAACAATCTTCAAAGAGAAGTGACCCGAACGAATAAGAATTAGGATGGGAGACTATTCTATGGGGATAGAAAAAAATCTGATGAATCTGGTGAAGCATTGGTAACTAATGGCAAGAGAAGGTTGCTAAACACAATAAAGAGAACTTGAAGGGGTGTAGATATAAAAAAATTACTCTTCTTTATGTTTTTGCCTAGGGCTAGCCCAGGGGCTTTGGAAATGGATAACTATAGACAGTGGCTGACAGCAGGGTTGCAAAAAATTAAGGTCATTTTTAAGTACACATCTGTATTTTTTGAACTCTTTGACTGCATTTTCATGTAAAACTGAAGTCCTTTAGCTGCCATGTTTTCACAGTAAGTACACACTTACTGTGTAAATACACACTTCCTTAGTGTGTATTTAGAAGGTACCCAAGAAAGCCTGTCAGACCAAGGATCTGTGAAATATGGTTTTGTCAAGAAAGGCACCTGTGAGTCTATTACAAGTACAATACAATGTGGTCTCTGTAATGAATCCCCAACCCCAGACAGCTCTAAATATAGAATAGACAGTCAGGTCTTTGGATGGTTTAAGCATTAAACTGCCTAAAGGAAAGGATCTCCTCAGATGACCTCTCAGTGCCCCTTGCAACTCTGTAATTCCAAGTCTGAGACAGTTGGCTTATGACGTACACTGAGCATATGGATGTGTGCAAGTATGTTTAGTGTGTATATATGGATGTGTGTGTATATATGTATGCATATATATACATATATATACCACAGTAACGTTGTGTTTAATATTTGTAATGTTTCTTTTTTCTTACCCTGTTATAGGCTGCAGAATTTGTTTTTTTCTCCCTTTCTCTGTATATTTGCTTTATATACAAAAATGTATATACCTATTTACTTTTGCGGTTGAATAGCCAACATATGTAGCTCTTAAGGGTTAAGTCTCTTCATTAAGTGTTCTTACAGTTTTATCCCTGATATTTTCTTAATAGAAAAGCTATGTGTGTCTGTTTAATTTGAAATATTGTTGGTAGGGGGTGAAAGGCATATTTTCAATATAGCGTGAGTTTTGTTGTTTATTAGGAGAAAGAAGTGTAAAGCATATCGTTTAGAAATCCATGATATTTACAGATAACCAGTAGAGAAGGAAGATGTGGGATAGAATTAATATCTACTTGCATTTTGTTATTGTTTGTGGAACAGTAAAAGGTTTTATGGCATAGTCATTCTGATAGAGGCATAAGACTGCTGAGGATTAAACATTTATGCATTGTGATTTGGCTCTAAGGCGTGATAACTACAGTTGGTCGAGAGACTGAAGTACAGAAATGCCATGTGACTTAGCAGACACGTCTAGAATAATGAATCAAACCATCTAGCTCTGGGTCAGATGCTAACTAGAGAAAGGACTCCTCCCAGAAAATAAATATGAACACTTTCAACCATATTTGCATTCAGGATGAAAAAGTAATCTGCTCTAGCATGAGTGCTGGGGCAGGCATTGTAGAGAAAGCACGAAGCATTCTACATTGTTCTTTTAAAAATCACCAAGGTAGTTGTTTCTTGCTAATAAAATTATCCATAATAAACTGGTCATGGTCAGAATAGAGATTTCATCAGGATGCATGTAATTGCTTATACATCTTTGCTACTGTTTTACTTACACTAAAGGACAAAGCATGTTCAATTTTTCAGATCTCAAACATTCCTTCTCACATTTTAACACTACAGGGGCTTTCGTGGATTTGTGCAAATTTGTATGTATGTGAGCTTGAAAACAAATATAAATTTACAAACTTTAAAAGACAGGCTAATCTTGGCCACTTGCTCCCAGACAATAGTGATAGGATTCCACTTATCCCAAAGCCAGTTCTGGCCTGCATTTGTTGCCTTTGCCAAACTGCCATCTGGATACTTTGTCATCCCTAGTCAGCTCTCTTATGTGATTAGGAAGGAACACTTCTTTGGGCAAGATGCTAGGTGCAGCTGTTAATTGGCACCAAGGATTTCTTCCTAGTACTTGTAACAAAATGGTTATTATCATCATCAGCAACTTGAAAATAGAAAATTTGAAATTCTGCTCATATCACATAAAAATATTACCAGAAATATAAACTTTATATGTAGTAGCTAACACAAATTGGAAAAGAGCTTGAAAATTTATGCTATGTTCTTTAAAAACCAAAACAATCTAATAACAATTTACATCATATCTAAAAATATTTAAAGAACTTTGCCTCACCTCATAACTTCTGGTTCATATTTAGACTAGCTTGATAGAGTGATTATTTCTGTTCATAATGCGTTAGATTCTTGTAGGGTTTATAAAAATGTGGAGGAAAGGGCTGGGCAAACCTTCCCAATGCACAACTCCCCAGAGAAGTGGTTGACAGATGGTGCTTTGAGCAGAAGAATATATGAGTCTTCTTTCTCCCTGTGTTTCTGCCTATTTCATAACTGCATGCAGTAAGAATCTGAGTATGGGTGGGGTATTAAACCTTGTGTGAAGAACACGTACTAGTTTGTAGGAAGAATGAGATTGATGGTCAGAAAGAGGCTTTTTTGTCCCAGATTACTAGTGTCAAGCTGCCCTGGCCCTTTGTTGATCAAGATCATGTAATCTGTATATAAGACAGAAGTCAAGTCCAAATTACCAAGAAATGGAAAGGCTAGGGAGAGAGAGAGCAGTACACCAGCAGTGTCTTTGGGATGTGGTAAAGAGGTCAGTCAGGCATGTCATGCATGGAAACTGACCTTTAACTCACTTATGCAAAGGATCCCTGCAACATCTTGAGTTCTAGATAATCAGATATCTTCTATTAGGAGAAGGAGCTGTGAGGAGACCGTGAGAGGGGCTGATAGTTATGTCTTCCAACAGTCTCCTCTTCTGAGGAGAAGAAATGCTTTCCTATGGAAAGTAAAAACATGAGACAAGAACAGTTCATCACAATAATCCTTGCCTTTAAGAAATCTATGATTTCCTTGATGTGTACAGACAAATAAAAACAAAGAAGTAATTTAAAAATACCCAACAGTCTGGTATAATATGTTAATCTGTGACTTTCAGAATGTGGGAGTTTTCTACTATATACTTTTGACATGCGTTAAGTTAGTTTATGCAAAAGTTGCTGTCACTTTACCCTGTACTTATTAAAACCAACATATTAAAGACTTCATGCTAATTACAAAGGCATAAAAATTACAGAATGGAGAGAATGTGTGTATTAGTCCATTTTTAAGCTGCTGATAAAGACATACCTGAGACTGAGCAATTTACAAACAAAAGAGATTTAATTGGACTTACAGTTCCACATGGCTGGGGAAGCCTCACAATCATGGCAGAAGGCAAGGAGGAACAAGTCCTGTCTTGTATGGATGACACCAGGCAAAGAGAGCTTGTTCAGGAAAACTTCCCCTTATAATGACCATCAAATCTTGTGAAATTCACTCAGTGTCATGAGAACAGCATGGGAAAGACCAGCCCCATGATTCAGTTACCTTCTACCTGGCCCTTCCCACAATACATGGGAATTCAAGATGAGATTTGGGTGGGGACACAAACCGTAACACTGTGAAACAAGAATGAAAGGTGCATCTCTTCAATGTATTCAGTAGACATTTATTTCACTTTTATTATGAGAAGCAATATTTCACCAGTGGTAGAGAATTTCAGCTTTTGAGTCGCCAAGTCCTGGATTTGCCACCATTGCCATGTAGTAGTTGTATAACCGTGTAAAAGACATTTAGTCTCATTGAGACTATTTTCTTACATGACAAATGAGGATAATAATAGTAATTATCTATTAGGATTGTTGTGAAGAAAAATACGTAATGTACCTAGTGTGTAGTTCCTGGCCCATAACCGTTAATAGTGAACATTATTTGTATTGCCAGTATTGTATTGGCTGAAATACAATAGATAAAAGTAAAATTCCTCTTTGAATGGAAGGTGATTGACTAGGAATTGAAGTTAGTAAAAAAAAATTGTGTTTAGAGGATTTGTGTATGTTGTCTTTAGAGGATCAGGTGTGGATATAAGGCAGTAGGAACAATTTAATAAAGTATGCCACCAGTATTTTCTCTTGTGTCAAAAAAGTATGTAGACATGCTACATTTATAAAATAAAAAGAGGAACAAAACAAGTTTTGTTTCCAGAGAACAGCTTGTGCCCCACATATAACTGAATCTTAAAATAAATTTTATTAGGATGCCTATTACCATCTCAGCATGCCCGTGACGCTGCATTGAGAGTCTCAGGAGCAATTCCTACATATTGATAGTAGCAACGTATTATTTTATAATGTTCATGATTAGTTTGTTTTTGAAAGAGTAAAATCTGATATTCCTAAATTGCATGTGTAGTAGTCATGAATACATAATTTTGAATCATTAGACTGATTCTGAGAGTCATGTTTAAGAGACCAACTTCTTTTAGCCACCCTGGAGGCAGGAACTAGTTTGTCTTGTTCACACACAGACCTCAAGTGCATAACAGGTGCCTGGCACATAGTGTTCAATAAATATATAGAGTTGCTAAGAGAATGAAAAATTTGTGGTCATACTTCACATATTATAGTACTCAGAAGATCATTCCCTAGTAGAGTGGTAAGGATTTGAATTTGGAATCAAATAGCTAAGTATGAATACAAAAGAGTTAGGGTATCTTGGAGATAGTTTTCCATACATTGGGTTGTTTTTAGATTAAGTAAGGTAATAATAGAAACAACTTGGGAAACTGTAAAATTGTGATACACATTCTTAAAAGTTATTACTTCATTTGAGCACCATATTACCTAGTTATTTGATCTTGTTTGTAGTTGTACTCCTTTGGATACAAACTGAGAAAGCCACTTAACATATTGTTACACAGTAACACTAATATTTCACCTAAACTAGGGGTCTTTAAAAAGCTTAGAACACTTTTAACTGCAGGAAGACAACTGTGTGTTCTTAACATATACCTCATTTCATAAAAAAGAAAAAACATGAGAAAAGATAGATGAAGAAAATGTATATTGATGCTTTAATAAATTCTGCTAATCTAGTGCCTAGAACAAGGAAGCTAAAGGTAAAAATATACACTACAAATTTTGAAATTGGGCACTTTGATTTGGTGGGCATATTGGACATTTAAATATCTGTGCTGTATCAACTGTAGATTTAGTAAACATTTCTTTGTTCATTCAGCTAAACTCATGAAGTTCCGTTGACATATGTTGATGTATTAATTTGGCTTGTCTTTGTAGGTCCAGCTGATAGGCAGTCACAATAGAGTGCCTTAGAAAGATAAGAGCTGCCTGATTTCTAGTCTAGAACAGTGATTATGGTTAGGAGGTTATAGTTTGGTACCAATAGCCTGGATCAGGATTCCAGCCCACTTACTTGTTAGTTACTTAATTTTGTGCAACACAAGGCTTGATTTTTTATCTGTAAAATAGGCATACTATTGTCTATACCATACAGCTGTTATGAAGATTAAATAAAATTATTGTTGAAGGGCATTTGTTACAGACCATGCTCAGTAACTGGCAGCTCTTTTTGTTTATGAACTCTGAACTTCACTACTGGTAATTATCTATGAAAATACATCAGGGCCGGGTGCGGCGGCTTATGCCTATAATCCCAGCACTTTGGGAGGCCGAGGCGAGTGGATCACTAGGTCAAGAGATCGAGACCATCCTGGTCAACATGGTAAAACCCCATCTCTACTAAAAATACAAAAATTAGCTGGGCATAGTGGTGCACGCCTGTAGTCCCAGCTACTCGGGAGGCTGAGGCAGGAGAATTGCTTGAAGCCAGGAGGCGGAGGTTGTGGTGAGCTGAGATCGCACCATTGCACTCCAGCCTGGGTATCAAGAGTGAAACTCTGTCTCAAAAAAAAAAAAAGAAAATACATCAGATAGGTACACTGTATCTTATTTGCCATGCTTCAGTGATGCCAGGTTTAGACTTCATGGTGTTTTATATTTTCTCCAACTTTAAAACCTATGATTCTTTAATTATATTTAGAACATTTAAAGTCTAAATATTACAAAATAACTTTGTACTGTGTGTATACAAATTTGGCCATGTAAATTTAAAACCTACTGAGTTATCAAATATCTGATCTCATTTCTATGGTATTAATTGATGCAAGTAATTTACCACCTGTCAATCCCTGTGGATATCTGGAAAGCCCAAGTTAGTAGATTTTTTAAAGAAAGCATGCTTTTTTCCCCCAAAATTTAAAAAAACCATGGTAGTTTTATGAGCTGACTAGCTGAACCAAGAAGAAATTCAAAAAACACTTAAATAGCATAAGAGGAAGTAATTAGTGTAGTCTTAGTATAGTCCTTATAACTCCTTTGAAGAAAATCCAAAAGTAGTTTCTCCGAAGCGTACTAAGTTATGTGAGTTTCAGAAATATAGAAAATGTTCTCTTATAAAATATAAGAAAGGTTGAAATGAAGGAATTAGTTTGCTGTGTAATTGTCTGTGTAATCACCTTAAAGTAATAAATTAATGAACTATCTCAAATCAAGAGCTTATAGACATTCCTGTCCTATTTTAATAAAAGGGAAGCTTTAAAAATTAATGTATCCAAAGTAACTGAAAGCTTATATTCTCATAGAAACCTCTATGTGGATAGTTATAGCAGCCTTTTTCATAATTGCTGAAAGTTGGAAGCAATCAAGATATTCCTTAGTAGGTGAATGGATAAATTAAGTCTGTCACATCCAGACAATGGAATATTATTCAGTGTTAAGAAACGAATAATCAAGCCATGAAAAGATATGACTGGTGGAGGAAACTTAAATGCATGTTACTAAGTGAAAGAAGCTAATCTGGAAAGGCTACATACTGTACGACTTCAACTACATGACATTCTACAAAAAAAGGGAAACAAACTGTGCAGACAGTAAGATGATCAGTGGTTTCCAGGGATTTGCAGGGAGGTAGGGCTGAATGGGTGAGTACAGAGTATTTTTAGGTCAGTGAAACTACTCTGTATCATACTATAATGGTGGATACATGTCATTATAAATTTATTTAAACCCATAGGATTGCAACACCAAGAATGAACTCTAATGAAATTACAGACTCGGGGTAGTAATGATGTGTAAATATAAGTTGTGCATGTGTAGGAGCTAGTACGTGGGAAATCTCTATAACTTCTTCTCAATTTTTCAGTGAACCTAAAACTGCTCTAAAAATAAAATCTGTTAAAAATTAATTATCATATCAACAAAAAGATAATTCTCTCTGCCCAGAAACTACATGTCTGGCATTTTATTCTGAGGCAGTGAGGATGTGGGCTGGCAAGAATATTTATTTCAACACAGTGGATAACAGCAAACTGTTGGAAACAATCAAAATGTCCAGCAGTATGAGCACTGTTTCAGTAAGTTATATCCATATGAAAGTATTCAAAGTAATTTTCTAGAGGTCTGTTTTGTGGCAGATTCCATCAGTTGAATGCCTAATATCTTTTCCTTTCTTTTTGTATGCTAACAAAACCCAGATATTGTTCAGGGTTGCAGTGTCCACTGCTCTAGGCACAAAATCCTGACAATCCAGTTTCTACTTTCCTAGCATTTTTTGCAGCTAGAAGTGGTGGTATGTTCCAATTCTGGTCAATGAATTGTAAGGGAAGTCTAATGGATGCTTTTGAGAAAGGTTTTTCTCTCTTAATAAAAGGGGCAGTCCTCCACTGAAGAAAAAATTAGCTCTTTGTTAAGCAAGAGTCAGTTGGGTTTTCTGTTATTTAGAATCTGTGATGTGCTGCCCAGATCCTTTTTCGAGACTCCCAGATAATGGGAGTAGTACTGATTGACAGCCTTTATCTGTCACTTATCTTTAGGAGTTGCACTCAGTTGAAGTCAGCTGCCTTGCCCAGTGTCATACCCACTTCCTAGGGGCCAGCTCACATTAAAATGCACAGGAGTGTAAGGGCCCAGCCTTCTTTCTTTAATTTGGGCAAACTCTGCTAGGCTGTCTCAACTCCAGAGTTGGAGTCCTTCTGGATACCACAGCTTTCTGCTTAATCCTTCTTTATTCCCTTTCCCCATAGGTATTGATTTCAAGAGCATTTCCTAATAGTTTTCCTACACACACACACACACACACACACACACACACACACACAATTTTAGCTAATTGTCTTATACATTCTGTTGTTCAAGCAATAGTACATAAAGCATTGGAGTTTTCAAAATAACTGTAACATTTTATAGAAATGACAGAGAAATATGAGTTAATATAACTACTAGGGATAGGAAAAACACTTTTTGTTTTTCCTACTCTCACCAACAAATGGAAACCAGATGCGTCTAGAAGTTTTTTCCATACACCAAGCAATCAATTTTCCTTTGGGCACCAGCTGGGTATCCTAAAATGCAATTGTGATACTATGTATCTTGAGATAGTGTCAGATCCTACAGGTTAAGGCCTCAGTTCCACTAGACTGCCCCTATATCAGATGCCAGTTGCAAGCCCCAGGTTGAGATCTGTGCTTCTGACCAGTTGGTTATCAACTGGGTTTCCCATGACCCCCTCCTTGGGCTTGATTAATTTGCTAGATCAGCTCACATAATTCAGGGAAACAATATGCTTACTTTTATAAAGGATATTACAAAGGATACAGATGAATACTAAAGAGATGGATAGGGTAAGGTATGGGAGAGGGAGTACCACACTCCAGCATATGCCAGGTACCTCCACGATTTGAGCAACCTGGAAACTCTCAGAAATCCGTCTATTTGGAACCCTCCTACACTCTTGGTGGGAATGTAAGTTAGTGCAACCACAATGGAGAACAGTTTGGAGGTTCCTCAAAAACCTAAAAACTGGAGCTACTGTGTGATTTGGCAATCCCACTAGTATGTATATACCCCAAAGAAAGGATAGCAGTATATCCAAGAGATATCTGCACTCATGTTTGTTGCAGCGCTGTTAACAATAGCCAAGACTTGGAAATAACCTAAGTGTTCATCAACAGATGAATGGATAAAACGTGGTACATATACACAGTGGAGTACTATTCTGCCATAAAAAGAATGAGATTCTGTCATTTGCAACAACATGGATGGAACTGCAGATCATTATCTTAGGTGAAATAAACCAGGCACAGAAAGGTAGACATCACATGTTCTCACTTATTTGTGGAAACTAAAAATCAAAACAATTGAATACATGGAGATAGAGAGTAGAAGGATGGGTACCAGAGGCTGAGAAGGGTAGTGGGAGGTAAGGGGGAGGTAGGGACAGTTAATGGTTACAAAAAAAAAAAAGAAAATAAAATGACTAAGATCTACTATTGACTATAGGCACAATAGGGTACCTATGGTCAGTTATACATTTGAAAAAAACTATAAGAGTATAAGTAGATTGTTAGTATCACAAAGAGTAAATGCTTGAGGGGATGAATACCCCATTCTTCGTGATGTACTTATTTCATGTTGCATGCCTGTATCAAAACATCTCATGTACCCCATAAATATATACACCTATTATGTACCAACAAAAATTTAAAAATTTAAAAAATAGAAGTGTGTCCTTTTAGGTTTATTTGGAGGCTCCATTACCAGGTATGATAGATTAATCATTGAGGATCAACTCAACCTTCATTCCTTCTTTCTTCCCCTGAGTTTGTGTGGATGAGTGGAAAATGAGAATTCTTTTCTATTACTAATCACATGGCTGGTTCCTCTGGCAAATAGTCCTGCATCTTGAGGCTATCCAGGCTATGCTAATTAGTCATCTAATTAGCATAAAAAAGACACTGCTCCGTGTATATTCCAAGGGTTTTAGAAACTATTTGCCAGGAACCAGAGGCAGACACCAAAATATACCTTTCTTATATCACAATATCACAGTTTTTGGTGGTGTGCTAGGTTTTGGGCTATATAAGAACAGGAATAGCAACAGGTTTTTCAAAGCTTCCTTTATTACGGAGAAATACTTTTTGACCCTTGATGTTGCAAATCAAGACTTGAACATGAAATTTTAGGTGAACTTCATCTTGGTGAATTTCAACTCTTGAAGGATTCAACTTTTGCAGAAAACTTCATTCACTTTTGTCTATAGTCAGCAAGAAAATGGATGCTTACTGACCTTTAAATTTCAAAAGGACTATTTCAAATCAATTTTGTAAAAGACCTTTTGATGATAATGTGCAAACCCATCAGTCCAAAAAAGAGCACCTTCTTTGAAAAAAGTGATGAAGGATCAATAAAAATTGTTGTCAGAAATCTCTATAAAGCTTTGCATGAACAGGATAGTTTTGCTAATATAAATGTTTTGAAAACTTTTATATTATTCAAATCTTTACATTTATTGTGACTATATTTGAGCTAAGTATCATTTTTGGCCACAACTTTAAACCAATTTTTTTCAATAATCTTTCAATTATGAAAAAACACATTGTTAATTTTTTTTGTTACTAATCTCCTTACCTGTCTGCTGTATGTTTTTCAAGTGTCTGATACACAGAGACTCGAAGACTATCCCAATCTTTTGTTACAAGGAACCAACACACCTGTACCCAGCTGAAGTCAATAGTCTTTAGGTTTGCAAATAGTGATATTGAAACATTTGTAATTTTGAACTTTGCCTTCTTCTGAGATTCTACACTTATAATGCTTTTAAAAAGGGCACTGTAACAGAATACTAATTAAAATATAGGCCAAACCCATAAATGTTTTAACATTTTATTAACATTAGAACAGCAGAATTGTTCTACAGGCTATAATGGGCTTCTACTTATTATTTACTTTTTCTCCAAATGAAGAATATCTGCAAATTGTGGTAATATTTGCTGAAAATCCTATTTAATCATTTCATTACCCCTTTTGATTTTCCATAAAATATTGTCTAACATCTAATAAAAGTCATTCTAATTGCTGTCATGGTAATGATTTGTTTACATGAAACAATTTTTTCAACTCTGTACTAAAACAAATTATTATGTAACAAAAAATGTACATAAACCAACCTGTACATAACTTACTCTTCCAGTTATCTCCTTTGCCTCTCTTCTTGAGGAAAGCAAAATTGACTGAAGAAAAAAAAATATGTATGGAGAGAGACTTTAGGTAATCAGTGCTTAATTCATTTGGTATAATCCTTCTTCAGAACCATGGGATCATCAAGTCCTGGCACTTATAAAATTAGTGAGCTTGGGTTACAATCGATTTTGTTGTTTTTTTTCAAACTCATGATATGGTAATTTTAATAGTTGCCATGTGTTGAAAAACCTCGATGTGCCCATCTTGTTACATATAATATTGCTAATGCTCACAGACTTGATGTTTGCTTCTCACAGTAAAGCAGTCCTAGATTTGCCAAAGAAGTTTGCCCAATATTGCATAGCAATTAAGTGGAAGAGTTCAGGTTCATATTTATGGTGTCTGACTCCAGTGCAATATTCTTCCCATTACATTATTAACATTGCCCCGATGCTTACCCTGGAGACACCCCACACCCCCAAACGCTTACATACATGTGCGAACACACACACACACACACACACACACACAGACACACATACACACACACACTCTCTCTCTCTCTCTCTTTTTTCTGACTGCTGTTAGCCTAATTTGTAGCACCCACTTCCCTAAAACTGAAGTCATTATGGCATATTGTGTTATCTCCTTCCCAGAATACATGTCTCTGGACCATTCCATACCTGAAATATTTTCTCAAAGTAAACAGAATCTTCCTGACTCATATTTAATTCTTTCTGAGACTGCCCTCTAAATTCTACTGAAGATTATGTAATTAATAATGGCTTACTATATTTTTTTCTAGAGAGTAAATTACTATTTTAAAAAAATCTAACATTTTAACACAGAATAATAAATGGGTATACAAATATTTTGATACCTACAAGAGATATTCTTCCTCATTTAGAAGAGTTTTTTCAGCTACTAGAAAATCATACAAAAAAACAGAGAAGCCCACTTTGCTTATGAACAATGGCCATTCTAGAGCTTTCAGCACTTACTGCTATGAAATTATGATAATTCCTTAGGAAACATATTACAGCTAATATGATTTTCAGTAGCCTAAAAAATAGATAAGTATTAATAAAAAGTAATTTGTCTTGGCAAGGGTTTTTGTTTAATATAACATTATATTAACAAGAGACTTTATAAAGATTACCTACTTGTTTACTATATATATATATATATATAAAATAAGATACATAATATATATATATAACATGCATAGCAGATTGCCTACTAATCCACCTTAGCATCCTTAAAAACATTCAACTTTTGTTTTTTTATAGATTATAATGTCAGTATTTATATAGCTCATATGTACTATGTATAATGATGATTTCTATAAATGTAGAGATGAATGGGAAACACTTTCTGTCTTCAAGAATTTCAGTATGTGGGTGAAATAAGCAGCAATTTTTATTTAACATATATGGGACCATATAATATATGCAGATTTCACAAAGAAACACTCCAGAGACCTTTTGAAATAGAGTCCATAACATCTTCCCAACCCTTGTCCAGGAATGTAAGAAAGAGAGTAGTCAAAAATCCCTCAATAAGCCAATTCTTAGAGTGCATGCTTCACATGCAAATAGAATTGTAGAAACAGCTTTACATGAAAATAGCCATCTCCTTATCATTCCTAAGGTAAATATACAAATTAAACTCTTATTTCAGAACCAGCTTACAATTAAAATAATTCAATTTCTACTTGGTGTAATAAATCAGTGTATTTATTTTGTATGAGTATTATGTAAACTTTTTGGGGTTCTATGTAGGTTGTAGACACTTGCTCTAAAGGAACATGCTGTAGCAATCAGAAAAAGAAAGTAGCAAAGATATTATAGAATTAGTACAAGATGTTATACAATTGAGTAAAATGCATAATGTAGGCCAGAACTGTTCTGTAGACATATAATGTGAATAACATGTGTGATTTTGTTTTCCAATAGCCATATTTCTAAAAAGTTAAACAGGTGAAATTAATTTTATTAATAAATGTATTAAATTTAAAATATATCTAAAATATTATAATTTAACACATAATATACAATTTTTGAGAAATGTATAATTTCTATACAAAATCTTTGAAATCCTGTGTGAATTTACACTTATGGAACATCTTGATTTGGACAAGATGCATTTAAAAGCACCAGTAGCCATGTGTGGCCATAGGCTACTATATTGAACAATTCAGGATAAGGTTAGAATTACAGATGTTCAGAGAAAGGGAAGATGTTCAGAGGTGTATAGTATATGCAGCACTTGTTCTGGGTCATGAAAGTTTTGCAGAATTTGTGTAGATGGAGGGCAAGAGTTTATAATAGTAAAGAGGAATGCCAGATTTTGAAACACAGTTTACTAAAGATTATCATAATAGTTCCAGCTGTTGAACAGGTTACCAGTTTATCATATACTTTAGGTTACTATTAAGGAAAGTTGATACATAGTTTAAGAAGTGTATAATACCCAATTAGTTATTCTTACTATTTTTTCCTAAGGACATTGGACAAAACCATAAGGTTATACAGTATTTCCAAAGAGCTATTAATTAAATAGAACAGTAATCTTTCAAGATACTGTGAAAGTATAATTCTTTGATTTAAATGCTTCAAAAACTAAGTAACTCTGGTTGGTGATTCATAATGAACCCTGACATACTACATTTTCTTGGCTGTTCTATAAGTAAAATCTTTTTATTTGTGTGTGTGTGTGTGTGTGTGTGTGTGTGTGTGTGTGTGTGTGTGTCTGTGTGACTGAGTATCCCTGTCATCCAAGCTGCTGGAGTGCAGTGGCGCTCTCTTGGCTCACTGCAACCTCTGCCTCCTGGTTCAAGCGATTCTCGTGCCTCAGCCTCCTGAATAGCTAGGGTTACAGGCACCCGCCACTATGCCTGGCTAATTTTTGTACTTTTAGTAGAGATGGGGTTTTGCCATATTGTCCAGGCTGGTCTTGAACTCCTGACCTCAAGTGATTCACCTCCCTTGGCCTCCCCAAAGTGCTGGGATTATAGGCATGAGCCACTGTGATCAGCTGTAAATAAACTTAAATTTTGTTTATTACAGTCTTCCCAAACTGGCTGGATTGAGGATCTCATTTTTACAGCACTGATGTTAATATTCATGGGTCTGGTATCCTATGGAATATAGGCTTGAGAGCACTGCTCTAATGCATTCTGTATTTTCAGAAGTCCATGTAAGATATATTTGAAGAGTGTTTTATTGCTACTTCCACAATTTAACAATGCTCACTAATTTGGTCTTTCTGATTACATAGCAAGTCTGTCACATTTAAATGATGACATTTATTCACTTATTCACTGAAATTACTACCTTTACTCTCATTTATATAAATGCATTTTTCATGAACCACAGCTGCTTATGTGATTTCTAATGGCTCATGTAAATTGATAAATGGTAGACACGGTGCTTTGTTTATAACTCATTAAATATTTTGTTAAAATGTCAAAGAATATTTGCAATCTGTATTTCATTATTGATATATTTTTAACTGATTTTCAAAAAATGATAGTAAACTGTAAATTTTTCCACAGTTTTTAAAAAGTATAATCACTTAACACTCAAAAGGTATATGCCTACACCTTGTCTCCAGAAGCAACTGTGATTTCTGTTGATACTCACAATGTAGACACAGATACTATCATGATTTGTCACATGACTCTACTTTTAAATATTTAATTGTTTATAATAAAGTGGTTTATTGTTTTTTCTTATTTTAAATTATACTTTAAGTTCTGGGATACATGTGCAGAATGTGCAGATTTGTTACATAGCTATATGTGTGCCATGGTGGTGTGCTGCACCCATCAACCCGTCATCTACATTAGGTATTTCTCCTAATGCTATCCTTCCCCTGGCCCCTCACTCCCTTCCATAGGCCCAGGTGTGATGTTCCCCTCCCTGTGTCCATGTGTTCTCATTGTGAGAACATACGGTGTTTGGTTTTTGATTCCTGAGTTAGTTTGCAGAGAGTGATGGTTTCCAGCTTCATCCATGTCCCTGCAAAGGACATGAACTCATCTTTTTTAGTGGCTGCATAGTATTCCATGGTGTATATGTGCCACATTTCTTTCTCCAGCCTAACATTGATGGGCATTTGGGCTGGTTCCAAATCTTTGCTATTGTGAACAGTACTACAATAAACATACATGTGCATCTGTCTTTATAGTAGAATGATTTATAATACTTTGGGTATATACACCCAGTAACTGGATTGCCAAGTCAAATGTTATTTCTGGTTCTGCATCCTTGAGGAATTGCCACACTGTCTTCCACAATGGTTGAACTAATTTACACTCCCACCAACAGTGTAAAAGTGTTCCTATTTCTCCATATCCTCTCCAGCATCTGTTGTGTCCTGACTTTGTAATGACCACCATTCTAACTGGTGTGAGATGCTATCTCATTGTGGTTTCTATTTGCATTTCTGTAATGATCAGTGATCATGAGATTTTCTTCATATGTTTGTTGGCTGCATAAATGTCTTCTTTTGAGAAATGTCTGTTCATATTCTTCTCCTGCTTTATGTTAGGGTAATTTTTTTTCTTTAAAGTTCTTTGTAGATTCTGGATATTAGCCCTTTGTCAGATGGATAGATTGAAAACATTTTCTCCCATTCTGTGGGTTGCCTGTCCTTTCTGATGATAGTTTCTTTTGCTATGCAGAAGCTCTTTACTTTAATTAGACCCCATTTGTCACTTTTGGCTTTTGTTGCCATTGCTTTTGGTGTTTTAGTAATAAAGTCTTTGCCAATGCCTATGCTCTGAATGGTATATTGCCTAGGTTATCTTCTAGGGTTTTTCTGGTTTTAGGTCTTATGTTTAAGCCTTTAATCCATTTTGGGTTAATTTTTGTATAAGGTGTAAGGAAGGGGTCCAGTTTCAATTTTTTGCATATGGCTAGCCAGTTTTCCCAACACCATTTATTAAATAGGGAATCTTTTCCCCATTGCTTGTTTTTGTCAGGTTTGTCAAAGGTCAGATGGCTGTAGATGTGTGGCATTGTTTCTGAGTCATCTGTTCCATTCCATTAGTCTAATATATCTGTTTTGGTACAGTACCATGTTGTTTTGGTTACTGTAGCTTTGTAGTGTAGTTTCAAGTCAGGTAGCATAATGCCTCCAGCTTTGTTCGTTTTGCTTAGGATTGTCTTGGCTATATGGGCTCTTTTTGGTTCCATATGAAATTTAAAGTAGTTTTATTTAATTCTATGAAGAAAGTCCATGGTAGCTTGATAGGAATAGCATTGAATCTATACATTACTTTGGGCAGTATGTCAATTTTCATGATATTGATTCTTCCTATCCATGAGCATGGAATATTTTTGATTTGTTTGTGTCCTCTCTTATTTCCTTGAACAGTGGTTTGTAATTCTCCTTGAAGAGGTCCTTCACATCCCTTGTAAGTTGCATTACTAGGTATTTTATTCTCTTTGTAGCAGTTATGAATGGGAGTTCACTATGATTGGGCTGTTTGTTTATTATTGGTTTATAGGAATGCTTGTTATTTTTTCACATTGATTTTGTATACTGAGACTTTGCTGAAGTTGCTTATCAGCCTAAAGAGATTTTGGGCTGAGACAGTGGAGTTTCGTAAATATACAGTTATGTCATCTGCAAACAGAGACAATTTGACTTCCTCTGTTCCTGTTTGAATACTCTTTTATTTCTTTATCTTGTCTTGCCTGATTGCCCTGGTAGAACTTCCAATACTATGTTGAATAGGAGTTGTGAGGGAGGGCATCCTTGTCTTGTGCTGTTTTTTAAAGGGAATGCTTCCAGCTCTTCCCATTCAGTATGATATTGGCTGTGGATTTGTCATAAATAGCTCTTGTTATTTTGAGATACATTATATTAATACCTAGTTTATTGAGATTTCTTAGCATGAAGTGGTGTTGAATTTCATTGAAGGTCTTTTCTGCATCTGTTGAGATAATCATGTGGTTTTTGTCTTTGGTTCTGTTTATGTGATGGATTACGTTTATTGATTTGTGCATGTTGAACCAGTCTTGCATCCCAGAGATGAAGCCAACTTGATCGTGGTGGATAAGCTTTTTGATGTGGTGCTGGATTCAGTTTGCCAGTATTTTATTGAGGATTTTTGTGTCAATGTTTTTCAGGGATTTTGGCCTGAAATTTTTGTTGTTGTTGTTGTGTCTCTGCCAGGTTTGGATATCAGGATGATGCTGGCCTCATAAAGTGAGTTAAGGAGGATTCCCTCTTTTTCTATTGTTTGGAATAGTTTCAGAAGAAATGGTACCAGCTCCTCTTTGTACCTATGGCAGAATTCGGTTGTGAATCTGTCTGGTCTTGGACTTTTTTTTTTGGTTGGTAGGGTATTAATTACTACCTCAATTTCAGAACTTGTTATCAGTCTTTTCAGGGATTTGACTTCTTCCTGGTTTATTCTTAGGATGATGTATGTGTCCAGGAATTTATTCATTTCCTCTGGATTTTCTAGTTTATTTGCATAGAGGTGTTTATAGTATTATCTGATGGTAGTTTGTATTTCTGTGGGATCAGGGTTGATACCCCTTTATCATTTTTTATTGTGTCTATTTGATTATTCTCTCTCTTATTCTTTACTAGTCTGGCTAGAGGTCTATCTATTTTGTTAATCTTTTCAAAAACCAGCTCCTGGATTTGTTGGTTTTTTTTTTGAAGGGTTTTTTGTATCTCCATCTCCTTTTGTTCTGCTCTAATCTTAGTTATTTCTTGTCTTCTGTTAGCTTTTGAATTTGTTTGCTCTTGCTTCTCTAGTTCTTTTGATTGTGATGTTAGGGTGTCGATTTTAGATCATTCCCGCTTTCTCCTATGGGCATGTAGTGCTATAAATTTCCTTCTAGACACTGCTTTAGCTGTGTCCCAGAAATTCTGGTACATTTCATCTTTGTTTTCATTGCTTTCAAAGAATTTATTTATCTCTGCCTTAATTTTGTTATTTACTCAGTAGTCATTCAAGAGCAGGTTGTTCAGTTTCCATGTAGTTGTGTGGTTTTCAGTGAGTTTCTTAATCCTGAGTTCTAATTTGATCGCACTGTGGTCTGAGAGGCTGTTTGTTATGATTAACGTTCTTTTGCATTTGCTGAGGAGTATATTACTTCCAATTATGTGGTCAGTTTTAGAGTAAGTGTGATATGGTACTGAGAAGAATGTATATTCTGTTGATTTGGGGTGCAGAGTTTTGTAGATGTGTATTAGGTCCACTTGGTTCAGAGCTGAGTTCAAGCCCTGAATATCTTTCTTAATTTTCTGCCTCATTAATCTGTCTAATATTGACAATGGGGTGTTGAAGTCTTCCACTATTATTGTGTGGGATGCTAAGTCTCTTTGTAGGTCTTTACGAACTTGCTTTATGAATCTGGGTGGCCCTGTATTGGGTGCATGTATGTTTAGGATAGTTAGCTCTTCTTGTTGCATTGATCCCTTTGCCATGTAATGCCCTTTTTGTCTCATTTGATCTATGTTGGTTTAAAGTCTGTTTTATCAGAGACTAGGACTGCAACCCCTGCTCTTTTGTTTTGTTTTGTTTTCCATTTGCTTGGCAAACATTCCTGCAGTTCTTTATTTTGAGCCTATCTGTGTCTTTGCACGTGAGATGGGTCTTCTGATTACAGCACTTAATGGATCTTGACTCTTTATTCAGTTTGCCAGTCTGTGTCTTTCAATTGGGTCATTTAGACCATTTAAATTTAAGATTAATATTGTTATGTCTGATTTGATCCTGTTATTATGTTGATAGCTGGTTATTTTACCTGTTAGTTGATACAGTTTCTTCATAGTGTTGATGGTCTTTACAAATTTGGTTATATTTTTGCAGTGGTTGGTACCAGTTTTTCCTTTACATATTTAGTGCTTCCTTTAGGAGTTCTTGTAAGGTAGGCCTGGTGGTGACAAAATTTCTCAGTATTTGCTTGTCTGTAGAGGATTTTATTTCTCCTTCATTTTTGAAGCTTAGTTTGGCTGGATATGAAATTCTGGTTTGAAATTGCTTTCCTTTAAGCATGTTGAATATTGACCCTCACTCTCTTCTGTCTTGTAGGGTTTCTGCTGAAGGATCTGCTCTTAGTCTGATGGGCTTCCCTTTGTGGGTAACCTGACCTCTCCCTCTGGCTGCTCTTAATATTTTTTCCTTCATTTCAACCTTGGTGAATCTGACGTTTATATGTCTTGTATTGAGTTAGAACTTGCTCCTTTAGCTCAGAAGAGTTATTACCCACCTTCTTCATCAAACTCATTCTCCATCCATGTTTGTTTCCTTGCTGGTGAGGATTTGTGATCCTTTGGAGGATAAGAGGCATTCTGATTCTTGGAATTTTCAGCCTTTTTATGTTGTTTTTTTCTTATCTTCGTGGAATTATCTACATTTGATTTTTGATGTTGGTAACCTTTGGATGGGATTTTTGTGAGGATGTTCTTTTTGTTGAGGTTGATGCTATTCCTTTCTGTTTGTTAATTTTCCTTCTATTAGGTCCCTCTGCTGTATGTCTGCTGGAGTTTGCTGGAGGTCCATTCCAGACCATGTTTGCCTGGGTATCACCAGTGGAGGCTGTGGAACAGCAAAGATTACTTCCTCTTCCTTCCTCTGGAAGCTTCATCCCAGAGGGGCACCCACCAGATGCCAGCTGGAGCTCTCCTGTATGAGGTGTCTGTTGACTCCTGTTGGGAGGTGTCTCTAAGTCAGGATGCACAGGAGTCAGGAAACCACTTAAGGAGGCAGTCTGTCTCTTATTGACCTTGAGCATGGTGCTGGGAAATCCACAGCTCTCTTCAGAGCTGGCAGGCAGGAATATCTGTCTGCTGAAGCTGTGCCTACAGCCACCCCTTCCCCCAGGTGCTCTGTCCTGGGAAGATGGGAGTTTTATTTTTAAGCCCCTGATTTGGGCTGTTGCCTCTCTTTCAGAGATGCCTTGCCTGGAGAGGAGCAATCTAGAGAGGAAGTCTGGCTACAGCAGCTTTGAGGTGCTGCAGTGGGCTCCACCGAGTTTGAAACTCTCAGCAGCTTTGTGTACACTATGAGGGGAAAATTGCCTACTCAAACCTCAGTAATGCCAGGTTCCCCTGCCCCCAACAAACTTGAGCATCCCAGGTCAACTTCAGACTGCTCTGCTGACAGTGAGAATTTCAGGCCAGTGGATCTTAATTTGCTGAGCTCCATGGCAGTGGGATCTGCTGAGCTAGACCACTTGGATCCCTGGCCTCAGACCCCTTCCCAGAGGAGTGAATGGTTCTGTCTCGCTGGTGTTCCAGGTGCCACTGGGGCAGGAAAAAAAACTTCTGCAGCTAACTCGGTGTCTGCCCAAATGGCCTCCCAGTTTTGTGCTTGAAACCGAGGGCCCTGGTGGTGTAGGCATCCAGGGGAATCTCCTAGTTTGTGGGTTGCGAAGACCATGGGAAAAGCCTAGCATCTGGGCCGGAATGCACTATTCTTCAGGGCCTGGTTTCTCATGGCTTCCCTTGACTAAGGGATGGAGTTCCTAGACTCCCCTGTGTAGGGAGATGCCCACCCTACTTCCGCATGCCCTCCATGGGCTGCACACACTGTCTAACCAGTCCCAATGAGATGAGCCAGGTACTTCAGATGGAAATGCAGAAATTACCTGCCTTCTGTGTTGATCTTGTTGGAAGCTGCCAACCGGAGCCATTCCTGTGGCTATCTTTTCAGCCACCGAGTGCCAAACATCTACCCATTTTTTTCTCATCTATTTGTCTTTATTAGGCTTTGTACTAACAATGCCTGAGATAATTTTCAGGTCTCCTATGTTTACCCTTCCAGAAAATGCTCAGAGGCTTACTTGTGCATAAGAAATGGAGCCAGTGACCATTTGAACAGTTTTCTATTCCTTATTGCCTCCCTTCACTGTATAAAGAAGCTGTAAAGGGTGACCCACTGAAATAGATGGCAGTCTGAGTGTGGAAAGGAACAGACACTAAGTGTGCAGGTCATGGTGGCCCAAATGAGGGGCATCCCTAGTCAAGTCTTGCACAGAGGAGTGGGTTTGCCCTTGGAACATCCTCTGAAGTACTGTCATTGGTAGGGATCTGGGCAATGAGCAGTGGGACAGATGATGGAAGGGCAGAATCCAAGGGCACTCAGTTCTAAGGTGAAGGTGGAGGAGCAGCAACCTGACTAACCCAGGCTAGCAATGTGGTCCTACTCTTGCTTGGAGTAGAAGTCTGACAATGCCCCTTTTGAACTGCATATGTCTGCACTACCAGAGGGGCCCATGGCCTTTGCTTAAAGAATAATACTGGATTTCTGATGATCTAATCAGTGAGACCCTAAGGCAGTTCTAATTTTATTTGAGAATAATGGAATGTATAATAATCTGTTTTCTGGGTATGACATTACACTTTGAATTTCAGTTTTCCTTTACTTTGGGCCAATTAAATCTTTAGGACTTCCTCTCCAAACTAAGTTTTTCTGAATGACTAAGCTTACTGTATCTGTTTGTCTAGTGTTGTTTTTTTAAATTTTTTAAGTTTTTGATATAGTACTGTTTTAAAATGTTAATCACATTAACAATCTTTATCAATCATTGTTAAAGACCTGTCCTGTTTTATTTTTTCCCCTCTGGGATTAAGTAACACCATCCCCTTAAATGTTTTGTTTTGTTTCGGTTTGGTTTGGTTTGTGCAGTACTTTAATCAGGCAGTTTTGTCTTAATGAAAACTGCTGAAGCCTTTCTTAGTATCTTGCTGTTTTTCTATGCCCTAATGTTAGCAAAATAAACACTTGGACTTCCTGCTTAATACTAACTGGAGGAATCTCCCTTTTTCCCTTCCATGCTCTGTTTGCACTCTTTCAGTGGCTCAAGAAACAGCTATGTAGGTGAAAGGTCTTTGTTAAAAGAAGGAAATTGAGCAGTCATTTCCTTTTTCCTTCTTTGACCTATATCAGCAGGCAAGTGGTTGTTGCTGTGATCTTTTCAGTTTACACTATTTTAAAAGAATCAATGATCATTTCACAGAGCTTTGAAAAATCTACACAAAAATAATTAAAAGGTCAAATTTAAAATGAACTATACCATGTATTTGTTTTGTCTTAAAGTTGAATTATGAAGTTTAAGCAGTTGTCTTCATCTGGATTGATGATAGCTAATTGCTCTATGAATTTCAGGTATTCTGCTATGATTTTTTTTCCTTTTTTTTCTTTTTTCTTTTCTTTTGAACAGGATCTCACTCTGTTGCCCAGCCTGAAGTGAAGTGGTGAAATCACGAGTCAATGCAGCCTCAACCACTGGGGCTCAAGCAGTCTTCCTGCCTCAGCCTCTTGAGTAGCTGAGATTACAGGCATGTGCCACCACACCTGGTTAATTGCTTAAATTATTTGTAGAGAGAGGGTCTCCCTATGTTTTCCAGGCTACTATAGGACTCCTGAGCTCAAGCAATCCTCTGGCCTCAGCCTCCCAAAGTGCAGGGATTACAGGCATGAACTACCGTGCCTGGCCTCTACTATCATTTCTAATAAAATAAAAGACACAGATGGCAAAACTCTTAATGATTGCATGATTTTATTAGGCAGTGGTTTTGAAAAGCAGAATATTTAAAATCCTATGTAAACCATTTTGTTTTTTTAATTAAATAATTCAATTTTTTACAATTATGCTTTATGATTTAATTAACTTCACGAGAATTCTGTTGTCTTACGGGAGAGATGTAGTTTTTGTTTATTTCAATTGTCTTATGTGTATTCTCACACATTCAACATTTTGCATTTTCCTTAAATAGTCTACTAAATGTTAAAAATAGTCCAGTTTCATAGGCACTTTTCTTTTATATAGTAATATCAGACAATGACAGGGAATTTAGTAACTTTTCTTTCAATTTTTGTGAAAAAATTTTTTGAAAAATTCTTTTTAAACTGTTTTTTGGAATAATCAGAGCGTTTGAAATCCCCATGTGCAACAAGATCAGCAGATCTTCAATTCTCAACTTTAAGTCCTGCAAGCCCAGAAATTTGTGGATTTCTTAAACCCCTATTTTTAGCCATTTGTAAAAGTTATATCTCTACTGTCATTGTCTCTTGCTTCAGAGAAGACATGCTTAATCCTGTAATAGTCCAGCATTAGTGCTTTCAAGGGAAGGAGAATGACTATGTAACGGGTACACTTGCATTTAAAATGAGTAAGAATGAAGATTCTTGAGTGTTGCTCATAGGTATTTAAGAAAAATAGCTACTATTATGACTGTGGAATCTCCATTGCATTTTATTAGATACGAGAAAAACACAAATGCCAGACCAGACTCAAGAAGAGAACAATTTGACTCTGCTTTCAAGTGGGGGAGTTGCAAATCACATTGAAGAAGCTGGTGGGATTGTGTTCTTATACCCATGTTTGGCAAATGCAATCAGCCACAACGGTTTACCCTAAGAACCTTGGATTTCATTCTGTATGTGATTAACAGTTATTGAATAATATTAGTTGTAATAATTTAATCAGAAAATGTTTTAGGAGGTTTACTGGTGAATTCTTGAGAGGAAGAAGACAAGGAAGTCATTGTGTTTTGCTTTTTGCTTTTTTTCCCCCTCTCAAAGATTCTTGAGCATATCTGTAGGCAGAATAGACAGAAATAGAAAAGAAGAAAATGTCAAATAATCTTAAAGTTGGAAGGAAACACAGAATACTTCTTTAACAAGACAAATGATCTTAGAGAATGTCAAGTTTAAGTGCAGGCAACAACCACTATCTGCCCTTTGGTTATTGAATAGAGCTCTCATCATATACCTGCATTCATTAAGTGGAAAATTTCGAGATGTATCATCAAATTGGATACTTTCTTCTGGAGATTCTTTGATTTGTCTATATAACTTTAATCAAAGCATCTTACAGTCCAGCGATTTTTAAAATTACCACAACAAGATATTGGCATTTTGAATTCCCAAATATTCACTGCAAAGAACTCAGGTTTTGAAGAAAACTGAAAAGGCAGCTATATTTGTGTGGGTTGTTATTATATGCATATATATATATATCTCCACCCAATATGCATATTGGTTTTGTTTCTTTAAATGTATGATGGAAACTAATGCATTTGAATATCTAATAATCACAGTATTTTCATCTGAAAATATATGTATTACTCTGCATATTTTAAAAAGTTGAAAATTCCATCTTAAGACCCTTTACTTTTTATGTTTTTATATTCACATCAAGTTTGCTTTCCTTATGTTGTATCACTCAAAAAGGTTATAGACCCATCTCTTATAGCTAAATACATTGGATGGATTGACTTTCTTCAGTTTTAAAGAAATAGAAGAACCAAGTGGTTATAACCATAACCTTGAATAAATTAAATTAAATATTTAATCATGTTAGAATGTTGTTTACTAGAACTAGTTTTTATCTGACTTACTGAAGATTAGTGGTATTTGGAGAGTTTTGAAACTCCAAAAGAGTACAGATATATGTCTGATAATGCTAAGGAGAAAAGTAAAGGAAGATAAGGAGAAATAGGAGTGGAATTGTAGTTGCATTTTATATAAGATGTTCACAAAGGTCTTTCTCCAAAAATAGCATTTGAGCAGAGACCTTTGGGTGGCAAATTTTGGGGAAGAATATTTTAGTCAAAAGAGAATATGAAGTGTAAACACCTCTTAACAGGAGAGGACTGAGCTTGTTGACGAATGAGCCAGGAGAACAGTGTTGCAGCAGAGGGGTAGAGAGGGAGAGTAATGGCAGATGAGGCCTAACATATATGGGGGAAGTTAGATCATGAAGGCCTTTGTAAGGATTTTGGCTTTTATCTGTGTGATATAAGAAAGATTATGTGTGTTTCTAAAGAAGAGAGACATGATCTGATTTCTGATTTGACAGGTGCACTCTGGCTTCATGTTGAAAATACTCTGATAGCAGGATAATCAGGAGAAAGCAGATGGTTGCTGACAGGGCGGTAGCAGTGGGGAGAGAGTCATAAGGAATTGCTAGAGGATTAATGTGCAGTGTGAGAGAAAGGGACATAAGGATGCCTGGTGTTTAGACTGGACTGCAAAGATGGAATTGCCATTTTCTGAGATGAGGCTGGAGATTGTGAGATTAGCAAGTATTTGGAGGAAAACCAGGTATTTGTTTTGGGATATGGTAAGGTTGAGATGTCTACTGGACATCTAAGTGAAAAAGTTGAGTAGGCCATAGAATATGTGAATCTGGATTGCACAGGCTAGATATGGGCTGGAGATAGAGATTTGGAAGTCCATAGTATGTAGCTGGGCATTTAAAACATGAAACTAGGTGAGATCACCTGGCCAAGGGGTGTTCATAATAAAGAGGAGGGGTCCAAGAACTGAACTCTGAAGAGTGTGCACTTGTGAACATTGTGGAAGCCATGAAGAAAAATCAGCAAATACTTGGTTGGGGGACAAGCAAAGAAGTGAGGAGAAAAACCAGGAGAGTTTGTTGTACTTGATGCCAAGTAAGGAAAGTACGTCAGGAAGGGATTAGTCAACTCTGATAAATGCTTGTTCTTAAATAAAGTGAGGACTGAATTTAGCAGTGGTCTTAGCAATATAAAGATCATTCATTACTTGATAAAAGCTGCTTCATTGAAATTGTGGTGATAAAAACTTGAATATCTTTAAAAGAAAATTGGAGAAAACAGAAGTGGAGACAGAATGCATGAGAGACACTTTTGAATGGTTTTGCCATGAAAGAGAGAATAGAATAAGTCAATAGCTGGAGGGAGGAGAGAGATTAAGTAATTTTTGTTTGCTTTTGAGGTTTAATACATTATGTTTGTAGGGAATAATCTGAATAAATTTATAGGTAATAATCTAAAGAAGATACAATTAATCTGTAATGGAGAAAGAATGCAATTTCTGGAATGAGGCCATTGATTTGCCAAGAGAGGATGAAACATAGTGCAAATATGGGAGAACTGGCCTTGGATAGACATAGGAGATGTTTATCTTTAGCCATGGTAAGAAAGGGAGATTACATGGGCAGGGATGCAAGTGAGTTGGGAATGTGAGATTTAAGAGTTGGTAGAAGTTCTTTTCAAAATGCTTCTATGTTTTTAGTAATAGACCAAATGCTTCTATGTTTTAAGTAATAGACCAACAGAGTAAGGATATAAGAGAAGGTGTGGGAGGTTTGAGAGGAGAGTAAGGAATATGAATAGATCACTTAGGTGGGTTAGGGGAGTACTAATAGGATTGCTGGAGAGCACCCAGGGAAACACTGGAGATGAAAGCTTATGAATCTAAAATGTGATCACTCAGCATAATGATCAGTAAATATTGTTCACAAAAATGAATTAACTGTGAATTTCTCAGTTATTTTAACATCATCTAGCCATGCAGTTGCTAGGTCATTACAAGGCAATAAAAAGCATTTGCATTTCCTAAAGAAATACTGTAATATCTGGCCATGTGAGTGGATTTGCTAGATAACAAAGGCACCATCAGAGTTTCTACTAATTCAGTCCTTGATGAGAGTAAATTGTGAAATTAGAACAATCATATAGACTTTTGATATAACAGACTTTAAAAAACATTTTTCTAATTTTATAAATGAAGAAACTGAGGTCTAGAGAGATTAAAGGATTTCCTTGCTGTGAATCACATTACCTTTTACAAAGAATTTTGAATATTCTAGTAAATATATTCTTACAGGAATGCTATATTTTATTCTAATTTTATTCCTTTAATATAGCATTCCTGTTAGGTTTTTCAATTTGTGTTTGATTGTACAGTTATGTAAATTCTTTTTGACAGATTTCTTATTACGGGGAGAAAGATGAGTATGAATTCTAGTTCCAAAAGCTCATTAATTTTAGAGAAATGTGTCATGAATTAATACTTTGAGTGCTATATTTTTCTCTTTACATTATGTTTTTCTAGTTGAATAGAATTCTATCAAAATAAATAGGTTATTTAAAAATGATTAGGTAGGAGCTATATAAAAATTCTCCTAAGCATGTTCACTGTTCACAAGAAATAAGTTGAATGTAATACCCAACTAGTGAAACCTTATCATAAGCAATACAAGATTACATTTTAGCCCTTCTTTACAAAGCTAGTTATAAAAAATATTTTCTTTGTAAAACGTTTTCTAAGTGTCTTTCACCTGAGTGAGCATTTAGTCAATTAAAGTCCTTTCACCAGTGTATATATTTCTAAAGCATATTGACTAGAAAAAGGATATCCTTGACCTACTTGTTTCACAGGAAGTGAAACCAGTTACTTTCAACCTTTAGCATAGTAGCAAGTTTAATGAGGGGTGAGTAAACTTTCACTGTATAGATTTCAACATCACTTGACTTTCCTGAAATTCAGGAAAAACACCATTTATCTCAGTTTAAAAATATGCACAACTAGTTTTAAAAAAATCAACTTTGCACTCCTCTTTGCTCTATTTGACAGAGAAAATAAACAGGGCACTAGTGGTCAAATGTGGATCAAAGTATCTGCTTTAATAATGGGTGAGATAGTTCCCAATAATTTCCAAATATAGAACTTTCTGACAAAGATACAATGGAAGGTATATCTTAGACCTGAGGCTAAACTGAAAACCTGCAGCTCCTGTCCCAGATCAAATCTCTGGAACCTCAGATCTAATCTTTGGAACCCGCTCACTTATCCACTGGCCTTTACTACTTGGGAGCATGAAGCCAAGAGAAGGGCAGGGGCAGAGGTAGGGGCCTGTGCAAGGTCAGGATGTAGGAGGTGCAGAAGACAAAGTTTGTAGTGTGTGTGAATATGTGTGTCTGTTCTGTATGTATGTGGATAACATTTAATGAATGCTGCTTACCACTTATAAAAAATTTTGATGGATAAAATTTGTCACTTTTTATCCCTGAAGAGATTTGATTAAGTTGGTAGAAAGGAGCAGCAACTTTTTCTTTCTTTTTTTTTTTTTTGAGATGGAGTTTTGCTCTTGTTGCCCAAGCTGGAATGCAGTGGAGCGATCTTGGCTAACCGCAGCCTCCACCTCCCTAGTTCAAGCGATTCTCCTGCCTCAGTCTCTTGAGTAGCTGGGATTACAGGCGTGTGCTACCACACCCAGCTAACTTTTGTATTTCTAGTAAGACATAGATTTTCTCCATGTTGGTCAGGCTAGTCTAAAATTCCTGACCTCAGGTGATCTGCCCACCTCAGCCTACCAAAGTGCTGAGATTACAGGCTTGAGCCATTGTGCCCGGCCTGAAACTTTTTACATAACAGAGACCGTTGCTACTCAAATGTGTGGTGGTTCTTGAATCAGCATCATCTGGAAAGTTGTTAGAAATGCAGAATTTAAGGCTTAATCCCAGACCTACTAAATCAGAATATGCATTTTAAGACTCCTCTCTACTCCTGGGTGATTGGTTTGTGCATTGAATTTGAAAAGCACTTCACTGGTTGCCAGATGTGCTGCTCTAAATTCCTTCTTCTGTGTACTAAGGCAGAATATAGGAAAGAATCAAAGGATTTCTCCTTACAGCTGGAGTTCATAAGCTTCCATTATTGAAGTGAGATGGATAGTGTTTTCTAAATAGTCCAATGGAAAAGAATGTTTTTAAGATCTTTCAACTACAAACTATGACAATCAGATCATCTTATATTAAAGATGTGCACATTATAGTTCTATATTATATATCATTTATAAAAGAGATTTCCATTGACTTTGTTGAAGATCAGATGGCTGTAGGTGTGTGGCTTTATTTCTGGGTTCTCTAGTCTGTTTCATTGATCTATGTGTCTTTTTTTGTACCAGTAACATCCTGTTTTGGTTACTGCAGCATTATAGTATAGTTTGAAGTTGGTAGTGTAGTGTGATGCTTCCAGCTTTGTTGCTTTTGCTCAGGGTTGCTTTGGATATTTGGGCTCTTTTTCAGTTCCATATGAATTTTACAATAGTTTTCTTTATCCTAGTTCTGTGATAAATGATATTGGTAGCTTGACAGGAATGACACTGAATCTAGAGGTTTCTCTTGGCAGTATGACAATTTTAACAATATTGATTCTTCCATCCCTTGAACATGGGATGTTTTCCATTTGTTTTTATCATCTGTGATTTCTTTAGGCAGTGTTTTGTAGCTCTCTTTGTAGGGATCTTTTACGTCCTTGGTTTAGATTTATTCCTAGGTATTTTTGTGTGTGTGTATGTTGCTGTTATAAATGAGATTACATTCTTGATTTAGCTTGAATGTTATTGGTGTATAGCAATGCCACTGATTTTTGTACATTGATTTTGTATCCTGAAACTTTCCTGAAGTCATTTATCAATTCTAGGAGCCTTTTGGTGCAGTCTTTAGGATTTTCTAGATATAGAATTATATTGTCCCTGAAGAGAGATAGGTTGACTTTTTCTTTTCCTATTTGGATGCCTTTTATTTCCTTCTCTTGCCTGATTGCTCTGGTTGGCACTTCCAGTACTGTGTTGAATAGGAGTGGTGAGAGTAGGCATCTTTGTCTTGTTCTGTTTCTCAAGGGGAATGTGTCCAGTTTTTGCCTGTTCAATATGATGTTGGTTGTGAGTTTGTAATAGATGGCTCTTCGTATTTTGAGTTATATTCCTTCAATGCCTAGTTTCTTTTTCTTTATTATTATTATTATTATTTTTTGAGACAGGGTCTCACTCTGTTATCCAGGCTGGAGTACAGTGGTATGATGATGGCTCACTGCAGCCTTGACCTCTCAGGCTCAAGAGATCCTGCCACCTCAGCCTTATGAGTAGCTGAGACTACAGACACACACCACCACATCTGACAAATTTTAAAATTTTTATTTTATAGAGATGTGGTCTCACGCTGTTGCCCAAGCTGGTCTCAAACTCTTAGTCTTAAGTGATCCTCCTGCCTCAGCCTCCCAAAGTTCTGGGATTACAGGTATTGGTCCCCACTCCCATTCCTTGATGTCTAGTTTCTTAAGGGTTTTTATCATGTAGGGAGATTGGATTTTATTGAAAGCTTTTTCCATGTCTATTGAGATGATCCTGCATGTGTTTTTTTAACTTGTTCATGTAATGACTCATATTTATTTGCTTATGTTGAACGAGCCTTACATCTCAGGAATGAAGCATACTTGATCCTGGTGAATTAACTTTTTGGTGTACTGTTGCATTCAGTTTGCTAGTATTTTGTATAGTATTTAACTATTGAGTACTGTGGCTCTGGGATCATTTGTACCTCAAAGTCCAGCATCACACAGTACTTATTTTTGTAACAAACCTGCACATGTACCCTGAATTTAAAAGTGGAAAATAAAAGAGATTTGCGCTACTAATTTAAGAAAGTTGCAAAATTCAAATAAGAAATAAAACATTAAACTTACAGAGAGGCAGTCTGGCTTTAATTATTGAGTTAGATACAGCTAGCTACATAAGGGCAGGTGATAACTTTTCAGGATCTTAATTTCCTTAGGAGTAGTTTACTCCTCATGAGCTGGAAGTGGGGTTGGAACTACATAAAAAAGTAAACATGATACGAAAACCTGAAACTTTTAAATAACTTGAAAAAGATTAGGCCAGGTGTGGTGAGTTACGTCTGCAATTCCGGAGCTTTGGAAGGCTAAAGCGGGAGAATCAGTTGGGACAAGGAGAACAAGACCAGCATGGACAACACAGCGAAACTATCTCTAATAAATAAATAAATTAAACAAATAAATAAATACATATATATATATATAAATATGCCTAGGGTGTAGGATGTCGGTTTATGTTTTTGGTGTTAGCAATGAAGGGGGTTATACTACTGAGATCTGAGATTGATGATCAAGGCTTTTTGTGTTCTCTGAAATTCTCTTGGAATTTGACCCAAGGTTAAGGAGAAATTATTAAAGGACTTATGCAAAAGAGTGAAGTTGGCATTTTAGAAGGCTAATTCTGGCTTCAGTGCAAAGAACAGGAGTCGAAAGATTACAGAGGGAGAGGGACTAGAAATTATTTGAATAATCTACATGAACGTGATGGTGACATGAATCCGAAGTATGGAAATAGGGATGAGGAAAATGAACTTTTTAGGAGGATGTATCTACAGGATGCACTGACTTATTTGTTGGGTATTGATGGGGAGAACAATGTTATGTCTTATTCCTATGTTTTGGGACTTCATTATGATAGGAAATATAGGAGAAGAAATAAGTTTGGAAAGAAATGACTGATTCTGTTATCAGGTTATTTTTTAGAATGGACATCCAATTGTAGATGTCTGAAAAACAGGTATGCCTTAAATATTTATTTTGAAAGAGATTAAGGCTTACTTTTCACACTACATGATTTATACATTGCTAATTCTCATCATCCCAATTATTATATAATGTAGTTGCCTTCAAATCTACATTCTCAGTCTGTGTCACTTACCTAAACTCTAGTCCCAAATATACCTAACTGTCTCGCTTGTGAGTTTAAGTTTATTTTCAATAAAAATCATGCCTTGCTCTTCACTGTAAATGGAAGTGGGGATTTTTCGGACCCCACTACTCATATTGGGTATATGGACTATTAATCAGTTTTAAACACTGACAAGCATACTTATTTTGAGAGAAGGATTTTGATTGTACTTGTTTTGATATGACTCTTGTACCTGAAACAACACCTTCTAAGTATCCCATGCTTAAATAAAGTTATTGAGTTAAATCCTGGAAATCTGAGTCTTCAGATTGCTTTTATAAATTAGGAATAAGGAAATAGATCTATGGGAAATAGAATAATAAGGATAAGAAGTAAAATATTATTAAGTACTTTAATGTTGCTAATATTTGTCTGTCTGAAGATTACTAAACCATGTACAGTAGTTTCCCCTTATATGCAATTTCAATTTCTATGATTTCAGTTAACCTGTGGTCAATCCTGGTCTGAAAATAGGTATGTATATTACAATAAGATGCTTTGAGAGGAAACAAGAACACACATCACTTTTATTACACTATGTTGTAATAAAATATTTTGTTTTTAGTTTTTTTTGTTAATCTCTAACTGTGCCTAATTTAGACATTGTGGTGAAACCTCATCCCTCCTTAAAAATGCAAAAATTAGCTGTGCATGGTGGTGTGTGCCTGTAGTCCCAGCTACTTGGGAAGCTGAGGCAGGAGAACTACTAGAAACGGAGGCGGAAGTTGCAGTGAGCTGAGATTGTGTCACTGCACTCCAGCCTGGGTGACAGAGTAAGACTCCATCTCAAAATAAATAAATAAATAAATCAAAATTAAACTTTATCATAGGTGTGTGTATAAGGAAAAGCACAGTATAGATAGGGAGGGCTTGGTACTATCCATGGCTTCAGGCATCTGCTGGGGGTCTTGGAAGGTATCCTCTGTAGATAAGGGGAAACTACTGTAATTCAAAATATTTAATTTTATCATCTTAGCACTTATCCCAAAACAACAAACTGTGCTTCTCTGCAGCTTGCTCTTCCATGATTTACTTTTTTAAACTTTGTTGCCTATATGATTTTTTTCTCCTGCACATGAATATATATTTATATTTCTTTTTGATTTGCTTTTACTTTTGAAGGAAAATATAGATAACTATTGAGGACATTGACTGTACTACATCTTTTTCTGTGATTTAAGCTATCACTCTTAGATTTTAATGAACAGGATTTCTGACAACATAACAAAACAAATCAGGTCTGATGGACTTCAGCTTACATAAAGTGCATATTCTGTCTGAAAAAAATTCAAGCATGCAACACATCTGGAACGTTTTCTGTACTTTGTATCCATCTCTACTGGCCAATCTTGTGCATTTGCAACAGCAATGACATTGATGAATCACTTTAATTTACCAGATAGTGGACACCTTGCCAAGGGTATCTGTAAGAACCAGCAAGAGCTGGTCCTGATCATTTCAGATATGTGTATTGTTTCAAAAAATTATAACCGATTGGAAGCAATTTAGGTGTATGGTTGTACCACAAACACATAGAAATACATATTTTATTTAGTAGCCTCTGGATTTTAATTTTTCTCATTCCCTTCTCCTTTTATGAAATATACATAAATAACTATATAAATATATGCTAATTTAGTTATGTGGTAAAATTAATTGTCATGTAATTTGGCATTTTTTGAATTGTAAAGATCATTTAAAAATTGAGTTTATATAAATGGGAATCAATTTTCAGAAAACAGTATTATCTTTATGTTAAGGAATAAGCAGGGAATCATTTTGACAATAACAAGCTGTGGTATCAATTTTTCACTTAAATACTTCTGACCTCAGGGAACAGGCAATAGAATACATAAACTCCGAAACTATTATAAATTTCAGTGAAAATATGCCTAATGATAGTGTAAGAAAAAATAATATTGGGCACATTGTGGAGAGAGTAGATAATTACATATAACATGGAGAGGTTATATTCTTTTGATGAGTATAATGTATGAAACATATATTTTTGAAAATCATTCAGAGCTAATATCATATTTAGGTGGACTAGATAGCTTGCTATGATTATGTGGTACAATGACCTCATTTAAAAAATTCAGCATATTTACAGTGCACCTACCATATGCTAAGACCTGTACCAGGCATTTTCACACATAGGCAGTGCATTAGACAGCATATTATATAACACAGAAGCAGGATCTGGTGTCCTCAAAATGCCTTTTCTAGTCATTTTTTGATACCTGGAATTCTACTGATCAGACCTCAAAAAGTAAAACTTTTATCACTATTAAAATACAAATAGTATCTCTGTTTCTTAAAATATATGATTATTCCTTTGGGGAGTTAATACTTGAGTCTTTAGTAACATCTACCTTTGGCATGAATGATTACTATAGAATCTCTGCTGTAAGCAAACTTTGAGGAAGTAGGAATGAGTTTAGATGCTTTGACTATTTGAACTGATCTGATACAGGACAAAAACTAAGAGCCACATGATGAAGATTATTTGTTTTGCCTACATTACTTTTCAAGTGGGACTGATCCTGGCTGCTTTTATTACAATTAATTGAATAAAACATAGCTTATATATTAGATAAATAAAATATTATACCTAAAAATCTGTGTTATTCTTTGTATTTTCTTTGCAATATTCTCAGAATGACTCACGTTTTCACTCTGTAACAGTAGTACAAGCACATCAAATTAAATTTCGCAGGCTCAGGTAACAAAACAAACTGGTGCATGGGTGGGGATATTCATGAGACATAATCTTGAGTCAACTCTGGTTTAAAGTAACACAGGGTCAGGCAGACATGTCCTGTATTTGGACAAGGGCATATTTAGGTGGGTTCTTCCTGGGACCTTCTTTCCTTAAGAAACTGTTCTATTTCTCATTAGCATTTTAAAAAAGAGACCTGGATAAAACAATTAGAATTTAAAATACACTTTATCCATTCCTATCTTTTGTGTTCTTATAATTAATTTTCCTTCCTTCTCTCTCACTTCACAATTCATGCCACTACATTGAAACATGTCATATTGTTGTCAGTAGGAGTTACATGCATAGTTCACAAGATAAAATGTTTTAATAACTTTGCTCTTTTTTAAAGGCAAGTTTGGGCTTGGCTAGATTTAGGAGTTGCTTTGAAAATGTGGCTTAGTATATTGTTTCTAAATGACAGTGTGAGAATTAGAACAAGGGAACAGATCACAATTTACACATGTTTATTTTATAGTGGTATTTTTCTGTTATCTAAATTTCAAAGTGCCTTTTGAATCCCTTAGTACTCTCTACCAACATTGACTTTTTAAATTTTGTTTTCCCTTGTTTTCAGTGTATATCTTTCATATTCATATTTGCATGAATACCTTCCATAATTATTTTAAATTGGGACCTTAATGAAAACAAACTCTTTCTGATTTCTTTTAATTGAAAATTTATCGAGTTAATTATATATTCAAATGCAGTTTTACGGGCAAAGTTTCTGTGAACCCTTTGCCAAGTTCCCCCAGTGCTAATATCTTGCAAAATTATAGAACAGTATTATACCCTGGGGAATTTACTGAATCCACCAAACATTTAGATTTCATCAGTTTTCCATGTATTTATGTGTCTATATATATATATATGTGTGTGTGTGTGTTTAGTTCTGTACAGTTTTTCACATATATAGGTTCACATATCCACCACCACAGTCAAGATGCTGAACAGTTCCAGCACCACAAGGTTCCTCCTATTCCCTTTGTATAACTACATTCATGTCCCTTCTCTTCCCCCATCCCTAACCCCATGCAATCACTGATGTATTCCTCATTTCTAAAATTTCGTAGTTTCAAAATGTTATATAAATGGAATGATACAGTATGTAACCTTTTTGATCGACTTTTCCTATGTGTTTTAAACAATTGATATGTTTTTTTTTTCACTACAGATTTTGGTAAAAAGACTGTAAGTATGTGATAAAAGGTAATATTGATTTTACTGTTATAGATTCAGGATATATTTGTACTTCTTTATATTTTATCATTTATGGACATTACTAACTCTTCATTATTTGTATTGATGGAGGCAGCTGAGACCCAACTGCTTGGTGCAGAATACTACAGACTATAAACAAGAAGTATGTGACCGTGGGCCAGAGAAATATTGATTGCATTGATTTTTAACATGGATCATTCATGTGGACATTGATCATTGGAGTGTAATATGGACCAGGTTATCTCAAGGGTGTCCCAAGTGAGAGAAAGGGGTAGATTTTGAATCAGAATGTCTAGTAATTTACATTATCTTGAGCCTACTTTATGACCTTAATGGACCCTAACTTAAGGGAATGTATTCACTGTTAATCCAGTGATTTCAGTGAAATAATTTTGGATCTAGAAGAAACCATGTAACTTAAAAGAAAGTCTCTATTATATTGAATATGACATAGGTCAAAGAAACTTACTCCTTGCAGGCCCAAATTATAGAATTTATTTTATGCGTCTTCTCAGTTTTATCATATGGGAAAGGAAATAAAAATTAATATTCTTAACAATTAGACCTTTATGACTTCAAGAAAGTAGATAATTTATTTTTCATCTTTGTATCTCAGTGCTCAGCTAGATAGAACATGCTTAGTAAATATTTGTGGAATAACTGTGGCTTATGAGATTGGGCAGTTGCTTAAGTAAGTGCATATTATCCCAGTACCCTTTTCAGTCAATATTTTCTTCATGAAATTGTAAGAGATAGGTTAGAATTTCTGAGCAGTAGTATAATACAAATCTTTAGAGATTTTATATTTATCTATGTACAGAACCCAGCTAATCAATTTGAGTTCATAGAGCTCCAGTTCACCAGAAGACAGAGAAAAGGCATACTCCTGAGGTTGACATATGACAAGGGGATTTCTCTAGTCTGCATTTTATTCACTTTTTTCCAGTATCCCTGTCTATTCTGATAGCTTTGTGCGTTGTCAGTATCACCTAACAAACATTTGAAGTGATTTTGAAGACACTGTTATAAAACAGCAGTTGTAATGGATTACTCAGGGTGCTGCATTGTACAACAAAAATAGGCTTAAGTAGAAAACTGCTGGCTAACTAGAAGTGTCTTTTGTGGCAGGAAATATTTTAGAGAGTTTCTTCATTACTTGTGTTTATCATTGCTATCCCAATCTATTATAACATTTCTTTTAATTCTCTAAATAGTTTATTAAATATTATAAAGAAATGATTACACTGTGGAACACACATAATGATTAATACATGAAACACACACATATGTTTTATTTCACACTTGATTTAAGATACATTCAATGGAAAATGGGATTTCTGGCTTTTCCACAGTTAATGTGTAATGTTTGGCAAGTAATAGACACTCAAAACAGATTTTTTTGAATAAATGAATGGTAGTATTTATAATTTAAAACTGATGCAGAGGGATGTGCCAGTTTCAGTACTGCAAGGGCTCCATAAAGGCAGGATCATATTTAATATATTATTAGTAGTATATTTCTTATTAGTATATTTCTCAGTGACTCTGAATATTTTCCAAGAACACTGGAGGCTTCTAATTCCTGGCCTGTGTACTCCAGCAGCTCTCAGTGGTTCAGAGGCCCTTATCCCTCTCACATATATAACTTCCTAATCATAAGGCAGGCCCTTAAGACCCTGTAAAATCTGGTTCTACTCGTTCTGCTTCTAGCTTACTGAGTCTAAAATGACTTCTTTTTTTTCTTTGAGACAGTTCTCACTCTGTTGCCCAGGCTGGAGTGCAGTGGCATGATCACTGCTAACTGTATCCTCGACCTCCCTGGGTTCAAGCTATCCTCCCACCTCAGCCTCCTGAGTATTTGGAACTACAGATGCATGCCATCATACCCTTTTGTAGAGACAAGGTTTTGCATGTTTCTTGGGCTGGTCTCAAACTCCTGGGCTCAAGCCTTCTGCCCACCACAGCCTCCTAAAGTGCTGAGATTACAGGCATGAGCCACCGTGCCCAGCCTAAAGTGACTTTCTGTTACCTCTTTTAAAGTTAAGAAGAAGACAAAAATGGAAACAAAACAAAAACCCTCAACTACAGCCTCCACTCTTGAGTGGGACAGATTTTTGTAGATCCATAATCTCATTTGAGTCTCACGACAACCTGAGAGGTGGACATTATATACTCTATTTGGCAATTGAGAAAATAGAGGCTTATAGAGGCTATAAAACTAGGCTAATGTTGTTAAGTGCTGGAACTAGTCTTCAGTCTTATAGCAATAAGCTTCTAAAGCTATACAGTTAGGTTATTGCTGGATATGTCTCTCTTGCTTTTGGTATAGAACCTACTTGCTTTGGCTAGGCCATCTCTATTTGTTGATCCATTGCTTTTTTCATCATTTTTGTCTCTTTTCATTCCCTGGAGATTGATGTTTTAGCTATGCTACTGGTTAGATTGTAGCTTTGCTTCACTGGTGGATTAAAATTGACCACAGATGCTTTGCTGCTTCTCTCATCAAGAAGTGGGATCTATTTTTCCTCCTCTTGAATCCAGGAGATAAACTTGTGTCTTGCTTTGACTAATACAGTGTGGTGTAAGTAATACTATATCAATTATGGGCTTCAGCTTTAAGAGGCGTGGCGGCCATCACTTTCACTCTCTTGAGCCCCTAGGCTATCATGTAATATGGCTACTCTATTAGAGATGCTATGAGGAGAGTGAGAGAGATGCTTTGCTAGCTAGGAATCACCAGGTGTGTGAATGGGGTCATTTTGGATTTCAGCCCCAAATAAATCTGCAGAAGATTGCTACTGCATGAATGACCTGAGATCAGCAGAAAAGCCAGTCAGCTGAGCCTTGCTCAAATTGTAAAGCCATAAGATACACAGTTGTGTTAAGCCATTAAATCTGGGAGCAGTTTGTTTCATAGAAATAGATATTTGAATTACTCTGTGACTTACACATTTACTTCATCTCCATGTACTGAAGACTGAGTGTTAGTTTCTATCATCTCTGTTCCCATCCCAAGATACTGAGCCCTCAGGCAAGGTGAGATTATAGTTCCTCTAGGAAAGGGAAATAAAGTATAAGGGATATGGGGTGTTAAAATTAGACAAGTGAAGATTCAATTGGCTTAAGAAAATTAATTTCAACTATCAGAAGGCTACTTTTGCAGGAGGAATATAGTTGGTTTTGAGAATTCAAGGAATGGAAAGATAAAACACATTGAGAATCCACCTATGAATAAATATATTTAATTTCAATGTGATGATGCTTTCATTACAGGTGCTTCACAAAGGGGCTTTGCTTTCCACCTTGTTGAGATACGTGGTTGTTGTAGAGGTATGCTTCTTGATCTTCCTTCAAGAAAGAACTTGTTCTTCAGCTGTGAGGAATACAGGTAGATGATAGGTCTTGGGTCCCAAACCTTTAGAATCCTCTGCAGGATTCAAGCTAAGGTCGTGCTTTTCCAGATCATCTCCCAGCCAATGACTGAGCATGATGGGATACTAGAGACCTGGCCATTTCTTCCAATGTAGGATTCACTTGACCAGTTGTCTTTTTGTCGGAGTGCCACATTGGTTAGTAGACATTGTGGAATATGTATTGCATTCCGTGTGTTGTTCTCCATGTCTAATTCTTCTTACCCTCTTTTTTCCCCTCACAAATGTCAGATCTGCCTTGTGGTCTGAAGGCTTTCCATACATAACCCTTTTTCCTTCCTCTTTATCTTTCCTGATGTTACTCTCCAGTAATCTTGTACTTCTAACTCTGGCTCAGCATCTGCTTCTGAGCAAGATGCAGTAGAACTAAAATGGCAAATCTGTCAGAAGAGTTTCAAGGTCTCTTCCAATTCTACAACCATGTAATGTGCTATGTAGCTTGTTTGCTTCTAGGTAGAGATGGATAATCATTTACAGCAATTCTAAGGAAACCTAGTGTGCTTTACTGCACGAGATGCCTTTTGAGGTAGAAAAGACACCTGTCTAAATCACCAACTTTATACTTTGGAAAATCTTTTTCTGCTGAATTGCAAAATTGCATTCATCTTGTGATCCTTAAAATTTATTTTACTTCCTAATATTTGTAACCACATAGAGTCATTTGAATCTGCTAAACATAGCACAAAAGGTGGAAATACATCAGTATTTACTAAAAGACATCTATTTAAATTAAGCTCTTTGCAACATGTATTCAGCTATGAGGAATTTTCTGAGTAAGTAGCACTAACATTGAAAGTAATTATAGAAAGAGGAGTAGAAATCATGGTGCTATTTATTATCATTTGAAAAATATTTTTGTATTTTATTCTACTAATATGTATCAATATGAATGATGCACTCAGATCTTGGATAATTAGCCCATAACAACTAACATAAATAATAAAAATCAGTTTTAAATAAGGATACTATTAAATTATGCCTTTCTTACATATATTCTTTCTATTAAAATGTGCTGAAATTTACTTCTTAATCTTGAGTTGCATGAAGTGTACCTAGAAATAGAAATTTCATTTCACCCAGCTATTCTATTACTGGGTATATATCCAAAGGATTATAAATCATTCTGTTATAAAGACACATACATACGTATGTTCATTGCAGCACTGTTTACAATAGCAAAGACTTGGAAACAACCCAAATTCCCATCAATGATAGACTGGACAAGGAATATGTGACACATATACACCATGGAATACTATGTAGCCATAAAATACGATGAGTTTGTGTCCTTTGTAGGGACATGGATGAACAGCAAACTGAGACAAGAACAGAAAATCAAACACCGCATGTTCTCACTCATAGGCAGTTGTTGAACAATGAGAACACATGGACACAGGGAGGGGAGCATCACACACTGAAGTCTGTTGGGGGAGAATAGAGGAGGGACAGTGGGGGTAGGGAGGTTGAGGAGGGATAACATGGGGAGAAATGCCAGATATAGGTGATGGGGGTATGGAGGCACCAAACCAGATTGCCACGTATGCACCTATGCAACAATCCTGCATGTTCTGCATATGTACCCCAGAACCTAAAGTGCAATTTAAAAAAA